>CACVCL010022607.1:0-36342 GCA_902729485.2 Mus minutoides
TCTCACTGATGGACACTAATCCCTGACACTATTACTGATGATGGACACTAATCCCTGACACTATTACTGATGATGGACACCAATCCCTGACACTATCACTGATGGACACTAATCCCTGACACTATTACTGATGGACACTAATCCCTGACACTATCATTTATGGACACTAATCCCTGACACTATCACTTATGGACACTAATCCCTGACACTATTACTGATGATGGACACTAATCCCTGACACTATCACTGATGGACACTAATCCCTGACACTATTACTGATGGACACTAATCCCTGACACTATTACTGATGCTATGTTGTGCTGGCAGACAGGAGTCTAACATGGCTGTCCTCGGAGCGGCTCTACCAGCAGCTGACAACACTGGACAGAAGTCAGGGATTCCTATGGAAGAGGCAGGGGAAGAATTGAAGGGGGTGGCAACCCCATAGGAAGACAAATGGTCAATTAACCCTCAGAGTTCCCAGAGACCAAGCCACCAACCAAAAGCATACAGGGGCTGGTCTAAACCCTTTCCCTCCTTCCCACATATGTAAAGTAGAGGACTGCCTTGTTTGGCCTCAGTGGGAGAGGGTGCACCTGGATGGGGGAGATACCCTCTCAGAGCCAAAGGGGAGGAAGACGAGGGGAAGAACATTTGAGAAGGGACCAGGAGGAGGGCAACATTTGGAATGTAAATAAATAAAATAATTGATTAATTTAAAAAAAGAATTTTGACCATGACATTGCAGGGGGAGTTTTCTCAGATGTTCTGCCTGATTTATCTTGTTTGCTGAAATTAAATTTAGCTTGAACTCTGATCTTGGAGCTACAGGCATCCCCCCTCCTCCTCTTCCTCTTCCTCTCCGACACCTCCTTTTTCTTCTTCTCCTCTTTCCATTTTTCCTCCTCCTCTTTCTTCTTTTCTTTTCCCTCTTTCTTTCTCTGTCTCTGTCACTGTCTGTGTCTCTGTCTTTCTCTGAGTCTCTGTCTCTCTCTCTGTCTCTCTCTCTTTCTGTGTCTCTCCCTGTCTCTCTCTGTGTCTCTCTCTGTCTCTGTCTCTCTCTCTCTCTCTCTCTGTCTCTCTCTCTCTCTAGCTTTAGAGATTCCTTTATTTGAAACTTACATTTAGTTCAAGTCAGGACTTAACACACTTAGCATTTTCTTACTGAAATAATTCTATAAAAATTAATGGTCCTTTCCTTTTTCTCCTGGTGAATCGTACAGGCTATGAAGAGGAACCCAGCAGGAAAACATTCAAAGTACACACAACTTTTTCTTCTATGAATCCTTAGGTGGTTATGACAAAATAATTTCTATTTTTAAATTTGGTATTTTAGCCCAGAGTTTTATGGATTTCTAGGGTTTCTGTAAGACTGGCTCCCTCCACTGTTACCACATTTGCTGCTCTGTGGCTTGCATCACTGTAGGGTTTATGGGAAGGGCACCTCCTTCCCAGACAGGGGTGGTGGTGGTGGTGGTGGTGGTGGTGGCGGTGGTGGTGGGGTTGTTCTTGTATTCCAAGGAAACTGTGTAATTTGACATCTTGAGTAAAGATATGTTTTGTCCTCCACCCTATCTGTCACAAAAAATGCACAGTGATTGCTTCTACTAGAAGAAAGTGGGACTCTTTGCATGTGGAACATTGGCCCATGTAACACTCTTCTCTTAACTTCTGTAGTAAACTCCACTTGGATGATCTAAATCATCACCATTGCAGCCCTGTGTAACTCTATAACCTCTTGATGGACAGTTATCACATAGACCCAGATGAAGAATCACAGTATAAATCTTTTGTGGTAGTGTATAATCTCTTGTATCATATGAACTTGGTTGATCTCTCATTGAATAGTGATTGTTAGTAGACCATCATCATTTGGCAACAAACAAACCTCTCTATAATATAGTGAGTTATTTCTTTAAAGCTCATTCCAGCTTGAACTTAGGGTGAGGACCTGGGTCCACCACAGTGGGAAATTTAACCAATGATGGTCTTCAAAGTTTGGAAAAGAAAGAGTTATGGACGTCATCACTCAAAGCAGGACGGCTCCACAGATTCATCAAAACGACAAAGATTGAATGTCTTCTTTTAAACTCTTGTAATTCTGAAGTTTTCATATTTTTATTGTTGTTTAATTACTGCTGTTGATAACTGGCATTTTGCATACAATAAAAACATTTATAAATTTCAAACACGCTTTCTTTACTATTCCACATGGCCTTTGACTTCAAAAGTGCAATTTAAATGCTGTTCTTTCCTTGAGCATTCTCACTAGGTTCTTCTTTCTTCTTTTTAAAAGGATACTTCTCTCTAAAAGGATATTCCTATGAAAAGTTTCAATCTTGATGCAATGTATCTTGATCACATCCAACCAGATTCTTCCTTCCTGCCCTCCTCTTATGCCCCCAGGAATTCCCTCTCTCCTTCATAGCCTCCTCTTCCCCTTCCCTCCTCTCTCTCTTTCTTCCTTTCTCTTTCTCTCTGTCTGTCTCCCTGTCTCTCTCTTTTCTCTCCCTCCTTCTCTCTCTCTGTCTATCTCTCTTTCATAACACACTGTTATGTAAGTTTCCTCCAAGACTGAAACTGTTACATGTTTCCTTCAAGATTGAAACATCCTACCTGCAAGAATGCTCTGTAAGCAGGAATGTAAACAACTCAAAGAGCTCCCAGAAACTGACCAGATTCACTTAGCCCCTCACTCCCAGAGCATGCAGTGGAAGCTGACAGAGCCAAGATGAGTTGAGTAGGAGTGAATGTGTGGTCCCAACTGTGGGTGTCAAGGCAAGCCAGTGTGGCTGAGAAGCCCGAGGGAGGAGGAGAAGGGAGAAACACATCTCGCCTCCTGTTAACCTGTACTTCTTTGTTACTCCTTAGTGGAAGTGCCAGATAATCCATAGAAAATTTGCTATTTTTTTTAGCATGTGAGTGCAATTGCCCACAGAGGCCAGAAGAGGGTGTCCAATCCTCTGAAGCTGCAGGTACACCAATGTGAGTGCTGGAAACTGAGCTTAGGTCCCCTGAAAGAGCCCTTAACCACTCAACCATCTCTCCAGACCTTGAAGTGTTATATATTTTAAAAATATGCATTTATTTGTTTGTTTATATATTGATTGATCAACTGATTGATTGTATAACAGTTTCCTCTAATACTGAAACAGCCCATCCTGCAAGGAAGTTCTGTAAGCAGGTAGGTAAACTATTTAAAATAGCACATACATGTGACTGTGGTATATGCTCAGGTAGCTGTGTGTGTGGGTATGTACAGCCGTGTAGACAGGAGGAAGACAGAGGAAGGACCCAGGTGTCAGGCTCTGCCCCTTTCCATTTTAGTTCATTGAGACAGGGTCTCTCTTTGAACCCAGAGCTTGTTTTTTCCAGCTAGGCTGGAAGTCGTCCAGTTGTGGCAATTGTCTGTGCCCTCCTCAGTGTTGGGGTTACAGGCAGGCACAAGAGCATGCCAAGATTGTTACGTTGGTCCTTGTGCCTAGGCAGTAGACACTCTTAACAACTGAGTTGTCTCTGGGGACACAATATGTTGTTTTAAGGTAAATGTTGATTATGCAACTTTTAAATTTCTCTGAGTTTGTACTAAGAGCACTAGAATACAGAGATACGTGTTTGATGCCAAGCACAGCAATTTTAGTGGCCAGAATCTACTTATAACACAGAGCTTATGTTTGTTGATTAGAAATAAGCTAACCTTTTTGTCTATTTTTGTGATGTGTTAAAGTTTTTTCTAAAAATTTCTTAAGGGACTGGAGAGATGAGTTAGTGATGTGTTAGAATATCGGCTCGCATCTAAACATAGCATGTCAGGCCAAAGCAGTTCCACATGTAAGAGGTTTATTGGGAGAGAGAGGGGCAAGGTGGCAGCAGAAAGAAAAGGGGGGAAGAGAGAGAGAAATCAGGGGGGCTTTCTTTATATATGGGTGATGACATAACATAGGTAAAGGTGGGAGGTGAGTCAAATAGAGTCTGGGAATATGGTGGCTGTTGCCTTGGCAACAGATCTTCGGGTCCCACCTATGTGATGTCACAGGTTTCAGAGGTCCTGGTACCAACATTCAGCAGTTAAGTAAGTATTCATATGGTTCTTGCAGAGGATCTAATACTCACCTGGGGTGGCTTACAACCACCTGTAACTCTAGCTACAGGGCATCTGAACTTCTCCTAGCCTCTATGGACAACTGACCTCATGTGCACAAACCCACACACAGACACACAAATATGCACTCAATTAAAAACAAAACAAATCTTCAGTTCTTGGTAGAATTGCAGTTTTGCATTCTTTCCCCAGACATCATGCCTTAAACACAAATCTGTAAAGAGCTGATCTCAGAGATGAATCTGTAGCTATAATTCCATCTGATGTACTGTGAATAGGGACTGGGTGTTTAAACTTCACAAGCTGTTTGGTGCCATACATGCCATCTGAAAACCAAATCAAGAAGGACAAGAAAGTCAGGTCTCTGAGTCCTGCCGCCCGCCTATTGGCCTGGGGCTTGCACCCTGTCTGTCAACTTACAACCTGTCTGCCTTTTCTCATTTCTTTGCTAGCCTAAGCCCTGGAGAGCCAAAAGCATGTTTTACAGAACTCAAGACTCTTAGGGCCTCAAATAGGGAATGTGTCATGATTGGAGAGTGGAAAGATGGACTGACAACTGAGCGGCGTTTCTTTTTGATGGGCAGTGGCGGCTCCACGAAGGGAGCTACAGGTCTGTGCACAACTTGCTTATACATATTGAGGTTAATGTCAACAGGGCCAGGTACCTGATCAATGTATTTGCTCACTGCTGCACAAACAAACAAACAAACAAACAAGCAAACCAACCTGTTCCTTTTAGAATTGAAAGAGTCTATGCTGCCATTTACCAGCTCTGAGACTTTGATTTTTGTTTGTTTCTAGATTTGAATTCTAGGTCTTGTCTACACAAAGGTTCTCTTTCCTTTCTCTTACTTCCTTCTTTCCTTCTTTTCCCCAACCCTCCTTCACATCTCCCTTCCCTCTTTCTCACTTTCTGTTTTTTTAATTAATTAATTTAGTTTTGGATACAAAGTTTCACTGTGTAGCCCTGGCTGGCCTGGAACATGCTACTTAGACTGGGATGGTGTATTAGTCAAGGTTTTACTGCTGTGAACAGACACCATGACTAAGACAAGTCTTACAAAAACATTTAATTGGGGCTGGCTTACAGGTTCAGAGATTCAGTCCATTATCATTAAGGTGGCAGTATCCAGGCAGGCATGGCGCAGGCAGAGCTGAGAATTCGTCCAAAGGCTGCTAGTGCAAGACTGACTTCCAGGTACCTAGGGTGAAGAGTATTGAGCCCACACCCACAGTGACACACCTACTCCAAACTGGCCAACTGAGATGTGAGTGAGCAGGGGTGATGGTGCGATGGGGGAGTGAGGGTGTGTGTGGGGGGGTGGGAGCTTGGTGGGGGGGGAGGCCCTTCCTTCCAGCAGTAAGAGAACAGAAGGAACAGCTTGTAGATAGCCATTAACACTTGTCTCATGCCAACTGCTTTCAGGGCCTCAGGTGAGCAGAACACACACTGCCCAGACCTTCTCCTCCTGGACACTTGTAGGATACAGGGAGCCGAGGCACTCGAAACAGATTGCTCTATACCGAGGTTCCCAGCAGATGGGATGGGACGGCAGGCCAGCAAGCAGAATAATGGATGAGTGCTCTCATGTGGGGAAGTATGATTTTCTAATCTTCACTTTCCAAATTAATTTTTTATATTTTCCAACATCTTCAAAACAGTGCCTCTTTGCTCCTCTTCCTTAACATCGTCTCTAAGTTTCATGGTTCAGAGTTGTAGAGTTGAATGCAACTCTGAAAACAGGCATAAGTTTCCAAAACAATGGGGTAAAGAAGTCCAGTAATTATAAAGCAAAAGAAATAACAGAAATTTGATGTGATAACATTTCAAACTTTTGGACTTCTAAATTTAAATTTTAGTGACTGTTATTAAAATATACATACATATGTACATATAAAAATATTATTATCCTATCTTTTTCTTGAGGCCGTCATCCCAGGCTGGTATCAAATGTATGACCATTCTCTTACTGCAGAGTCTTAGTCACACAAGCCTGGGCCACAGTGTCTGCCTTTAGACACATTCTTCCTGTTTTTCTTTTTTTTTTTTTTATCTTGTCATCTTGTAGAGTTCAACAAATATTTGCTGCACACAAGGAGAAGTTAATTATCAGACCCTGAAGGGTATGAAAATAAAGTGGGACAAGAAAATGTTTTATTTTAATTATATGTGTGTGGGGGGCATCTATATGTATATGTGTGTGTGTGTCTCTGTGTGTGTGTGTGTGTGTGTGTGTGTGTCTGTGTCTGTGTATCTTCATGTGGGTGTGGGTGTCTGTGTGTGGTATCTGTGTGTGTATGTGTTTGTATGTATGTGATTTGTGTGTGCAAGTCTGTCTCTCACTGTGTGTGCATTTGTCCATGTGTCTGTGTATCTTTATATGGATGTGGGTGTCTCTGTGTAGGTTTCTCTCTCTCTCTCTCTCTCTCTCTCTCTCTCTCTCTCTCTCTGTGTGTGTGTGTGTGAGAGAGAGTATCTGTCTGTGAGTGTCTGTGTGTGGGAATCTCTGTGTGTGTTTGTATGTGTGTGATCTGTGATTGGCTGTCTGTGTGTGAGTATCTGTCTGTGAGTGTCTGTGTGTGGGAATCTCTGTGTGCATGTGTTTGTATGTGTGTGATCTGTGTTTGGGTGTCTGTGTGCCCGTGTTGGCAGTGCTTGCAGAGGCCAGAGGTGCTGGATCCCTCTGGAGCCAGTGTTCTAGGTGGTTGTGAACAGCTTCTGTGTGGGTGCTGGAAGCAGAACTCTGTCCTCCAGAGAAGCCTCCTAATCTCTCAACTGCTGAGCCGACTCCCTCCAGTCCTGGACTGCAGATTTCTTGAATGTTTCCTTTAATACTTTCATATACTCTTGCAACTATAAGCAGAGAAAGCAAAACCATGGATAAAGGGGAAACTACTGTATTTATAAAACTGCCTTTCAAAGATGTATGCACATCTGTCATTTAGGTCCTGCTACTGCTAACCAACCTGACAGTTTAGGGCAGACTGAAATACAAAGCATCACATGGACTAGCTGGTCGGAGGGAGCTGGTGCTTCCAGGTTTCAGTGAAGTATTTTGTACTTTCAGGTAGCCATCGCGTCCCTGGTCTCGCCGTGCTTCAGGAATACGTATGCAGCAGAGTCTAACTAGACTTTAAACTGCTAAATGTTCCTGAGAATTTGCTTTGGAATTTGCCTTTGTTCCTCTACATGAAGTTGCTGTTCATGTATTTTGCTTTTGTTTTATACTCCCACTTGCTTATTTATTTTTGGGAGAGCATCTCACTCTAGAGCCTGGAACTCGCGTTCCTCCTGCCTCAGTGTCTCCAGTGTGGGGGTGACAAGTGGCTTCCTCCATTTTCCCTGAGACAGAGACACCTCATTGTTTACATTTCCCTTGGTTCCTGAGAAATAACTGTTTTGAAATAACTTGGTGTGCTAGCAACTCCTGATACTGTTAAGAGTGCAAAATTATGGAAATTTGTAGTGAAAAATAGAGTTAGCTCTTGCTTTTGAGAGCTTTAGAATGTTCATCTGTCCTGGAGCTGAGAGGAGGGAGTCTAGTCTGGGCCCAGAGAGATGGTTCAGTGACTGAGAGCACTTGCTGCTCTTCTAGAGGATTTCAGTTCCAAGCAGCCGAGTGAGGTGGCTCATGACCACCAGCTCCCGAGGGTCTGGTGCTCCCTTTTGTCTCCTCAAACACATGATAGACACTTATAAATAAAAATCCAATCTTAAAAAAAAAGACTTCAACTTGAGTTTTGAGCCTAGTGAAATCCAGAGGCTGGGGACATTACTGATATTTGCCAGCCAGTAGTTACACTGGCAGTGCTTCTGTTCTGCAGGACGTGCACATCTAAAGGCCTTTCAATGAGTCTGCTGAATTCTAGGTGTTGGCTTCCCTTCATCTTAGGCTCTGAAGTTGAGATATCTTCATTGCAGAGGGGGAGTGGGAAGGTCTATGGTCTCTTCTAGCATGAAGAGTGGGTTCTAGGGCAGCCAGTTAGAGTGTGTGACTATCTTGGATTTGGCTTTTCTAGTTTTCTTATGTAAGGTGTGCTAGCTGGTGAGCTCTCTGATCAGAGATATTGGCTGGCAATGCATAACTGACCAGAGGCAAATGTGTTCTAGTCATGTGGAGGCTTTGTAGAGCATAGGGTGGTCCTGGCCAGTAATAGAGGCTTGCTGGTCCCTGCAGGATCGACCCTGTCTCAGAGTATGTCTTTCTCCTCTTCAAGAATGCTAAGTATAGAAAAAATACTTCACTTTATTTTTTATTTAGATATTTTATTTGCTATTTATGTGTGTGTAAGTGTGTATGTAAGTGTGTGCCACATGCATTCAGGTACAAGTAGAGGTCAAAAGAGGCTGTCCTATCTTTCGGAGATGGAGTTGAGGTTATGAACCCTGCAATATAGGTGCTAGGAACTGAAATCAGGCACCCTGGAAGAGCAGGCAATGGAGTCATGTCTGCACTCTCTGAGACAACACTTGGAGTCATGTCTGCACTCTCTGAGACATTGCTTGGAGTCATCTCTCTGCTCCCAATGCATCATTTTAAATCAAGCAATTCAAATGGGTGCATGTATATGTGTTCGTGTGTGAGCAGGCACGTGTGTGAGGGCAGTCCCTATGCCTCTGTGTATGTGTGTATGTGTGTGTATGCATGTGTGTGTGTGTGTGTGTGTGTGTGTGTGTGTGTGTGTGTGTGTGTGTGAGTCAGGTCAGCTGTCATTTTTCAGATGTAATCTGCCATGTTTTTAATCAGGCAATTTTTTCTTTGATTTTTTTTCTGGGGGGCGGGTAGGGGCAAGGCTTCTTCTCTGTGCAGCCTTGGGTAACCTGGAGCTCTCTCTCTAGACCAGGCTGGTCTCAGACTCAGAGATACACATGCATCTGCCTCCTGAGTGCTGGGATTGAAGGTGTGCGCCACCACTGCCTGGCTCAATCAAACGATTTTAAAGTAAACATTGTACCCTAAGTGTGGTCAACGTGCAGCCATGACTTCCTTTTCAGTTCTAGTCAGCTCTCCTGTTAGAGGCACCACAAACAGTTCAGTCCGTGCTTCTCCTTTGGGAAGGCTTTCCTGAGGTCTGAGAAGGGAGACAGAGTTACAAGGCCCTTACTACCTGTGTATAACATGTTGGCTGCTTGCTGTTTTTTATTTTGCTGTGTTTTGTTTTGTTTTGTTTTGTTTTATTTTGTTTTGAGACAGGGTTTCTCTGTGTAGCCCTGGCTGTCCCCAGAACTCACTCTATAAACCAGTTTAACCTCAAACTTAGAGATCTGCCTGCCTGTCTCCAAAGTGTTGGGATCAAAGGTGTGGGCCACTACACTCAGCTATGACATTTATCTTTAAGGAGGCTGAGTTTTAAAAGAGAACACCATGCCAAAGGCAAGAGTGGTAGCCTAAGCCTCTATTCCTAGCACTAGGGAGATGGAGGCAGGAGAATCACCAGTTGTCTTGAAAGGGGATGGGGGGTGGGAGAAAACTGGACAGATAGTTCAGTGGTTAAGAGCAACAGAACCCACATGACCACTCACTACTGTCCTTAACCATGTCAAGAGGCACCGACACCCTTTTCTGACCTGTGAGGGCACCAGACATGCGCATGGTGTAGAGACACATACAAGCAAGAGACTCACATACACAAAGTAAGAAAAATTCTGAAAATGAGTGGCAGTGGTGGAATTTCAGCTGTAGTCATGGGAATGGAACACAGGCATATAGGCATGGCATTGGGCAGGTGAGCTTTGGCCCAGCTCAAGGGGAAAGAAAGATTTAAATGATAGGTGACGCATCTTTAACTTTGGGATACATATTTTCCACTTCTCTCCTTCCAAAATAAGGAGGTTTTTTTTTTTTTTTTTAACATAACACTATGGTAAAATCTCTAAATTATCCAATACTAAGAGGCTTGCAGATGAGGGTTGATATTTATCACATTTGGAATTTAAAATAATTGTGTTAGTGTGGGCTGGTGTCACAGGTCTAATCGAGCTACTCAGGAGTTAAGGCAGGGGAGTTGGCAATGTCAAGCTCTACCTGGGCAACCTTTGAGACCCTGTCTTAAAATAAAAAGCAAAATGAAGGCCAGGGGTGCAGCTCATGTCGGGGAGCCTGTGTGCAGGTTATGAAGCCCTGGTTCAATCCCCAGAGCTACAGAAGAGAAGAAAGAAAACAGAAAAAACGGTTGCATGAAACATGACTGTACTTCATAATGTAGTAGTAATGTAGTCAAAATGTACTATCTATGTGTGTCTAAAAATGATTTCCCAGAGTTATAGCACAAGGTACATTTTACTAGATCCTGTTCCAAGAACATTTTACCTCTGGTTTTGATAAAAGATTTGTAAAGTGTAATTTTGGTCAAGGTAGGCTGGCAAATGATGACAATACTTTCTGTTGTTCTATTAACATCCCGATTCCTCATTCTAGAGGTGAATGAATCACTAAAGCTGTGAAGGCTGACTTCCATCACCGAGGTAAAAAAGTGCCATCCTGGAAAAAGGAGTAATAAGGCCTCTACTTGGGCTGGTGAGATGGCTCAGTGGTTAAGAGCGCTGACTGCTCTTCCAAAGGTCCTGAGTTCAAATCCCAGCAACCACATGGTGGCTCACAACCATCTGTAATGAGATCTGATGCTCTCTTCTGGAGTGTCTGAAGACAGCTACAGTGTACTTACATATGATAAATAAATAAATATTTTTAAAAAAGATGTGATGTGTGGCCTGAGCTGCATGGGCAAGACTTGGGCTCAAGCCTTAGAACGTTCTAAAAACAAATAAACAAACAAACAGCAAAGAGGTTGCTGAGTCCTGGTTGCTGGGGAAGGGAGGTGACACAATTCCTGCCCCTGGAGCAGAGCCAGCAGGGTGTGGGCCTCCATGAGTACTGGTGGTTGACATGGGTGTGGAGCTTATTTTTATAATAATGTACATATTTTCACATTTCCCCTTTTGGGGATTGACTCTATGATAATTAGGAACAGCATGACTCCAGGAAGCTGTGTCTCTGTGACACTGAAATCTCCTCGACAGTCCTTCAGGCTGTGAGAAAGAACTCTGAAAACATGAGTTCAAGAATGTATAATTTCTCAACTATGTAAAAATAAGGGTGAAATATGAATTATATGCGGGGCTTCATGGACCTAAAAGAACAGAGACAGCTGCACTAATGAGCCAGCTGGTCAGAAAGATATTAAGGAAGAAGTTAAAGAGATTTAGGGAAACGTGATCTCAGAGCCAATTGCACTCAGCTAGCTTACTGTCTGTGCTTACAAAGGCGGGAAGATTCCTGAGTTCAAGGTCCTCCTGGGACAGATCAAGTTTAGGTCCAGGTGTGGTGGGAATGGTGATCTCAGGACAGGATTCCACCCAGCTACCTTACTGTTTGTGTTTACAAAGACAGGTAGGTCTCTGAGTTCATTTGCTATGTTAAAAAAATGTACTCGCTGTCTTTTCCTAAGAATCAAGGGGTAAGTCAGAAAATGCTGACTCGTGGAATAATCAGAAGGGAACCCAGGGTAAATGACGGAATTGATACATACATAAAAGCCTGGGCTTTGGTCTGCAAGAGAGGAACTGTCTGGAGAGCTACTGCAGTTGTTGTTTAGAATTTGTCTGGTGGCTTTCTGATTTTGGTTAGAAAATCCAAGAAATTTTTTGCTAAAGGGTTTCTGACTTTGCTTGGAAAACACAAGAATATTGTCTAGAAGCTTTTTAAACATTGGTCAGAAAAACCATGTACTGTCTAGAGAGTTTTTGGCATCTTTTTTCTAGCAAGAGAGATCTGTCTTGAGCAGAATATGGAGCTGTCAGCTAGTACCCATGACTGACTTCTAGTTATTTCTTCCATCACTCCCAAACACTCCTTCCTCAGGACTCCTAATGAAGCCGAGGCTGATCCTTGACAAGAAGTGATATGTTTCTTCCAATATATTTTTATTACTAAGAAATCACAAAAAAGCAAGACACTGTCAAATTCATATGAGTTCATTTCCTGTCAAATAAACTGCAACTTAAATAATCTTTGTATTATGGAAATCATTCTTATGATCCATACCTTCTAAAATCATAAAATTAAAATACTAGGTTATTTATTTAAAAATGATTTATTTATTTTTTTATGTATATGTGTGTTTTGCCTGCATGTATGTACATACACAATATCAATGCCTAGTGCCTATGTCTGAGTTTATATATTTTCTCCATGTATGTGCTGGTGCCTGTGGAGGCCAGAGGAGGACTTCTAATCCCCTGGCATTGGAGTTACAGAATTTTATGAGACACTTAATGGGTGCTTGGAATTAAATCAATGTCTTCCAAAGACTGGTAGGTGCTCTTAACTGCTGATCCATCTCTCCAGCACAAATCATGCTCTATTTTCTTGTGGCTTTTATGGAAAAGAAATGAGTCTCTTACTGAAGTTTGCTGAGTGATGTCTCACATGGCCCTTTATAAGGTGTAAGTAAGTGCCTGGGAATTATGATTGAGAAAATATGCTTCCCGAAGACTGAGGAGCCCAAGTCAGTTACTATTAACTGTCACAAATGATACTAAAGTAATAAAACCTTTTATGCCATATGGAAATGCTTCTAATATGTGAGAAGAGAAATTCTGGATTCAAAATTACATGTACAAGATAATTTCAAACATATTGAAAGAAAAAAGACTGGAAAGAAATATTATGGGATGTAGTTTCCCAAGGAAGAAATTCATAAAGGTTTTTGGTATTTTTGTCTACTTAAAAACAAAAAACAAAAATCAAAACACTTTCAATTAAAGAGTATTACTTTTTTGGAGACACTCTTACAGCCCCAACCTGCCTTTAATTCATGGGAATTCTGAGCAATGGGATTGCCAGAGTGAATTGCTACACCCAGCTAACCTTATTTTTAAAAAAGAGAGAAGCCTCAACAAAAAAATGGATGTAAGGCAGGCTGTGGTGGTGCATGCCTTTAATCCCAGCACTTGGGAGGCAGAGCCTGGCAGATTTCTGAGTTCGAGACCAGCCTGGTCTACAAAGTGAGTTCCAGGACAGCCAGGGCTACACAGAGAAACCCTGTCTTGAAAAAATAAATAAATAAATAAATAAATAAATAAATAAATGATGTAAAACAAAACAACCACCAGAGAACAGTCTATCACAGCAGAGTGTGGTGCCCGATGCCCATAATCCCAGCGCTGGTGAGGCTGAGGCAGGGGGATGGCAAGTTCAGGTGAGTTTGGGCTGCATAGTCAATTTGAGCCTATCACATTCTACACTGTGAGACGTGTGTGTGTGTGTGTGTGTGTGTGTGTGTGTGTGTGTGTGTGTTGTGGGGGATGGGGGTTGAGACAGGGTTTCTCTGCATAGCCTTGCCTGTCCTGGAACTTGCTCTGTAAGCCAGGCTGGTATTGAACCCACGGAGATCCAGACTGCCTCTGTCCCCCAAGCACTGGGATTAAAGGTGTGCACTTCCACAACCCAGAGACTTTCTTAAACAGGCAAAACAAAAACAACAACAAAAACCCTGTGCTCATTCATGGGCTCAAATCTGTTTAAGTAGAGGAATTCTTGTTTTAGATCATGGTTAGTAGCAACGTGTTTAGAACAAATGAGGTGTTTAAGAAAATCATTAAGATTTAGTGTATTTCTAGATTGGAGTATTGTGTAGTTAATGAAATTATCTTTCCACTGAAAGAATTCTGACATAAATTAAAAGCATGATATCCCTGTATGCAAGATAGTAAGTATGTAAAGTATGATATCCCTGTATGCAAGATAGTAAGTCTGAGGAGAGGTAATGCGAATGGGCTGATTTATGACAAGATGGTCACAATAGGGAGCTTTAACTGTCTCTAAGTGCTTCTGCATTTTCTAATTCTTTTACAGTGCCTACGTCATTACTTTCATAATTAGAAAATCAAAGACACTGGAATTTTTTTGTAAACAATATTTCCAAAGGTTCCACTTTTTAAAAAAAGTGGTCCTCTTAAATGCAATAACTTAAATAATATAATGTATATTTCTTATAAGTTAATAATCTCAAGAGTAATAACAGCTTTCCATTTTCAAGTCAGAATTTCATCGGTAGATGTTGCTTTTCCTCAGAACTTAAATCAGGGGTTTAATAGAAGCATATAATCTTGTTAGTAAAAAGTAATTGATGACTATTACCAATGCGACCCTGGATCCCATTGTTAATAACATACTCAAGCCAAGTAAATGTGGCTGCCGTGTGGCTCCATGCTTCTCATTACGGCAAACTTCAGGTGTCAGGTGAACTCAACATTTATAACTACCACAGACCTCTCTACATTTGAAGGAGACTTTGCAGATTTGGGCTGCAGTCTCCCTCCAGCACCTGGAAGGTCACTCACAGCAAGGAGGTACCTGCAGGGGTGTCGGCCTTCAGAAGCTCAGCCAAGCCCTTTGGGTTTTACACTTCCCACCCTGGTAAACTGGGACACAGACTCTCAAAACTAGTTACTGTTGGTTGTAGATTCCTTAGCAAAGATCAGTTCAGACTCACATAACCCATAGGGGTGTCTGGAAAGATCAGCATCTTTGAGCTGTGTGTTAGCAAACTGTCAGGCTCCCCCATGGATGTAAGCTGGTTGTGGATAAGCTGGCTCATGAATTTGGAGGGGTCATTATGGAGAACTATCACACTATTGCTTTTTAAATAGGTGATTAAAAGGGAGAGTTAGGGCAAAGCAGAAAATAAAAGCATTTGAAATATACAATGACGTTTTTTGTTCTCATGCTGAAAACCCTTCTTAAATAAAAACATACACACAGTTGCAGGGTAAGCCCAAATCTCACAGTTAGCAAGACATATCAAGTGAAGATCATTAGAATTAAGTTCCTTCCCGCCTCACCTGATGCCCATATCACAGGTTTAAGAAAATGCCCAAGTTAGCATGATCATCTTTGTCCGTTTGAATGGAATATCTCTCTTCCTTCTGGAAGGGGAGTAGTTTCAGATTATGGAGGCCCACAAACTCATCGTTTGCAACTGTCTAATGGGGGACATGCACAGAAGACTTATCTATGGTTGTGTAACTCAAAGCTTTCCTCAAATTTGGTTTTGCTACAAAAGAGTAGCCCAAGTCAATTAAAAAAAAAATCCCATCCACAACTCCTTCTCTTCCAACCCCCCACAACCTTCCCCAAACCCCCTCAACCAATTTTGTGCATATGATATTTCCCTTGAGGTCTTAATCGGTTTAGTCTGTAGGATTTCCTCTTTGGTGACATTATCAGAAGAAATTACCCTGTTTCATTACCTACGGTCAATGAGGTCTGACGGGTTTTCCTTCTTGCCGGTCTGCAATGAGTGGAGGTCGTGAGCAGTTCTCTGAGACAGGAAGGTGTTGTCTAGACGTGACCCTTTGAAGTTTCCTTCACTTCCATCTTCAGCTGACTGAAATTTCTTGTTGGGGGGTCACCTACGTTAAATCCTCAGAGCCAGTGGATGTTGCCGCACTGTTTAACTGTTTACTGGGCTGCCCTTTAGTGGAAGAAAACCTGTGGAACTTGCCTGGAACTCAGTCATTGTCAGTCCTAGGTGGCCCTTAGCCAGGCAGTTACGTCAGGTTAGAGAGAAAGCAGAAGAAGTGGGGAGAAGCTGGGAAGAAGCTGGGGAGAAGCTGGGGAGAAGCTGTGAGAAGCTGGGGAGAATCTTTGTAAACTGGAAGGGCTACAGGAAGGGTTGTCTCAGACCACCAGGCAACAGTAAGTAACTGCACTGCTCTGAGAAACACGACGTGCATTCTGAGCTTGCAGTTTTATGCCAGGAAAATTTCCATTTTGGTGGAAAAGAATGACCTCCCAGTAGCTTCTAAAGAGATTTTATACTTTGTTCTATTTTATACTTGCAAGTAGTGAAGTTTGGTAAAAGTTTGTCCTTTTAGATTAAGTGCCTGCACCCCCACAATGCACTACAGTTTTTCCAGAAGAGCAGCTAGGATAAGCTGGTACTTATGTGTAAGCACAGATCTAGGCTTGCTTATGGTGAATACGCTATCCAGGAAGTAACCTTGGGCTGGAGAGATGGCCAGTGGGTGAGGTGCTTGCTGAGCAATAACAGGGACTTGAATTTGGAACCCCCAGCTCCCTCATAAAACAGCGGAGTGATCTCTAACTCCAGCGATGGGGGAAGCAGAAACAAGCAGAGCCTAGGGGCTCGCTTGGTGTACAGCTGTGAGCTGCATGAATCTGCAAAGGTGAACACACCTGTACATAATCTCTGTACGCACACGTACAGCACACCCACATGAGAAAATACTGGAAATAAACTGATACTGTTTCAGATTTCACCAGGAAACCAACTTCAGGAGTCAGTCCTTGGCAGACTCCTGTCTCTACTCCACCCGCCCTATAAGTCTGATTCTCTGTGGGACAGTGTGCTTAACCTGAGCTTTCAGACTGAACTCAGCCAAGGGGAAAGGGCAGAGTGAAGATCTGCATTGGCAGTGCAGGGCCACAGGGGGCGCTGTTGAGAAACCTG
Organism: Mus minutoides; assembly: GCA_902729485.2. NCBI lineage: Eukaryota > Metazoa > Chordata > Mammalia > Rodentia > Muridae > Mus > Mus minutoides. The sequence goes on from CACVCL010022607.1 coordinate 16,580, forward strand.
CTCTGCCCTGGACATGCACCGAAGTTTAGAAAGGCATTTCACTCCTATGAGATATGGTTTGGACTCTTATTCCCCAAACTGATCCTTCTTGCACAGCCACCATCAGATAGCTTTTCCTATCTCCGTTTCTCAGGACGGGAAATCGGCTTTGTGTTTTCAGAGTGCTCACATTTAAACAGATATTAGAATTACAGGATCCAAGCACAGAGTTTGGGGCCAGGCTGTGCACATGTGCAATGGCAGCACATGGGTCACTCACACAAGGGCATCTCAAGTTCAAAGTCAGCTTGGTCTGTACAGAGTTCCATGCCAGCCTCCAGAACAGCCACGGGTTTTGAAATGATGAACTCTTGCCACCACAGCTGAATTTAATAGAAATACCTTGGTGGGAAGGGGCTCTTGGAGAAATCTGTCTCCCTGAGCTTTGCTGCAGCATAACTGTATAAGCACCGCCCTGAACCATGGGAATAAATCAAATCCACAAAACACAGGGCGAGTTCGCTTTGTTTTAAACACTCACATATTGATTTATAGCATTTTAACATTCTCTTGCAAAGCGTTTTACAGATGTACTGTTTTAATTTGACAGATTCTCTACTCTTTCCACTTGTATACAGAACCAGTCAATATATCACGAGTAGTCATCCTGAATTATACTTATTTAGAGGGTGCTTTCCCAACAGTTTTCCAGAACAACCTTTGAAGCATATGGGATAAAGTCAGATTTTAAACTGACATTTGCATTCAAGGGCTGAAAAAGTCAGTTTGACACCGGGATGAAACTATAGAAAGAGTCACTCACATAATTAAAAAATATTTTTATTGTGGACTTGGTAATAGAAATAAATTCTATTTCTCTTCTATTTTTGGTTGATTAGAGTCTAGAAAAATTATATTACCCAGATTATTAAAAATGTATCTATTAAAAATAACAATATTTTTAATTAGACACTTATTTCTGTTGATAAAAATCATAGCAAATGCTTTAGAATCAGAAGTACTGATAATAAAAGTAGGAAAATATTTTAAAGAAGAGATGAAATAAAGCATTTAAGTAGAAATATTGTTTATTTTTTATTTCTCAAGAAGTCTGATTTTGTTTTATTTTTATTTTATTATTATTTTTTGTTTAGTTTTTGGAGACAATGTTTCTCTGTGTAACCTTGGTTAACCTGGAACTTGCTCTGTAGACCAGGCTGTTCTTAAAGTCACAGATCCTCTAGCCTCTGAATTAAGGCATATGCCACCACTGCCTGGCTAAGATATCTCATTTCCAACATCAAAATTAAAATTATTTGTAACTATGTATAATTTTAAGTTAAAGAAAAGTTATTGAGAAAATAACTTTAGTTTTTATTTTTTAAAAATGTCTTCACTTTACATCCCAATCAATCTTTCCCCTCTTGGTGGTCTCCCCCTCCCATAGACCCTTCCCCCACCTCTCCCCTTCTCCTCTGAGATAGTGGAGGACCCCCTGAGAATCCTCCTATCCTGACACATCCCAGAGGTCCAGGGCAGTTGACTCTGTTGGTCTTTCTGTGGGGTTCCTATCCCCTTCAAGCCTTCAATCCTTTCCCCAACTTTTCCGCAAGATTTCCTAAGCTCCATCCAATGGTTGGCTGTAGGACTCTGCATCTGTCTGAGTCAGTTGCTGGGTGGAGCCTCTCAGCCCTGCTAGGCTCCCCAAGTTTAACAGAGTATCACTAACAGTGTCAGGGATTGGTGCTTGCCCATGGGATGGGTCTCTGGTTGGGCCGATTATTGCTTGGCCATTCCTTCTATCTCTGCTTTATCCCCTGTCCTTGCATTTCTTGTAGACAGGATAAATTTTGGGTCAAAAGTTTTGTTGGTGTCCCTATTGATCCACTGGTTTTTCTGCCTGGCTACAGGAGGTGGCCTCTTTAAAGGAGAGAACTAAAACTTATTTCATAACTGTTTCTTGTCACTATTAAACCTTTTTCTGGACCATTACAATTTATTTCTTATTTTCTGATTTTAAAATTTAATAGACCACTTCATTAATGCTCTACTATCTAATAACATACATGCATGTGGGTGATGATACACACAGAGACACATGCACACACAGAGAGACAGATATGTGCACATACATGGGCACAGACATGCATATACAAACACCACACTCACATACACACACAAGCATTCTCTCTCACACACACTTACATACACACTCACAAGCATTCTCTCTCTACCTCCCTCTGTCTCTCTGTCTCTCTGTCTCTGTCTCTGTCTCTGTCTCTCTCTCTCTCTCTCTCTCTCTCTCTCTCACACACACACACACACACACACACACACACACACACACACACACGAAATCTTAATCACTCATGTGATGTCACCTAGCTTTGCAGCATTCTGAGCCTGGAGGAAGTGCTCTTTGTAAAACCCATGGCTTCATCTGGTAGTAATTTGTAATTCACCATGTTTTGGGCTCACAGCCAGGTCAGCTATTGCCAAGAGAAGGCAGCCGGGAATACAACTATTATCAAGAGAGGATTTGGAATGTACTGAATGAAGCAAACTGAGACAAACTAAAACAAAATCTAGGGAGTGATGGACTCCCCTAAAATTTATCTGCATCTACAGAAGGAAGACGACCCAAGGAGCTCTAGTGAGCCCGAGCTCTGCCCTGGGCATAGCAAGTATCAATCGTTAGGCCTATTAATTAGCTGGACAAAAAGGAGTAGATTTCCTCAAATATGTTAGGCAATGTATTTTCTGACTGGGAGATCTGCTGGTGCTGGTGGAGCTAGTTCTTCCTCATGTTATAGCAGTTTTGGGTGTAGTCTCTCATAAGCTCATCCTATGGACACATTCTTCAGACTCAACACAACATATAAAGCTGTAAGGAAAAGCATTTAAGATCTTATGTAAACCTGATAAGAAGTTACAGTATTTTACTATGAGATGAGAATTCAGGAGTCCCTGACTGCTAAATGAATACAAGAGTCCTAAAATTTGAAAAGATATCTGTGATGGTTTGTATATGCTCAACTCAGGGAGTGGCATTATGAGAAGGTGTGGCCCTGATGGAAGAGTTTAGCCTTTTTGGGGTAGGTGTGTTACTTTGGCTTTAAGACTCTTGTCCTAGCTGCCTGAAAGTCAGTATTCTGCTAGCAGCCTTCAGATGAAGACAGAGAATTCTCAGCTCCTCCTGCACCATGCCTGCCTGGATGCTGCCATGATCCTGCCTTGATGATAATGGACTGAACCTCTGAATCTGTATGCCAGCCCCAATTAAATGTTGTCCTTATAAGACTTGCCTTGGTCATAGTGTCTGTTCACAGTAGTAAACCCCTAACTAACAATCTCAAATAAAGATAAAAAGGTGGTGAGCAGATAAACCTCTGAAGTATGAATTCAGAAATATTTATAAAACACTTCTGAAGTTAAGGATTATAAACATTTAGGTCTCAAACAGTTTTCTGGATGAGTTAAGCAAATTTGTCAACTCTTTGGTTTCCTTCTGTTGACATGTTTGTAACAATCATGGGCGTTTATCGAGTAGTCTAAGTTAACATCACTTCTTCTGGTGTGAATGATAGACTTAACATGCCATCCAGGGCCTTCTCATTAAAGCTCTGGCAACAATCAGACAGTATTGATGACCGTGAGGTATCATACAGAAAATGCTTCTACAGACTGTCTATAAATTGTCTGAGGATGCTGTTGAGAGATGGCTCAGCGGTTAGGGCATTTGCTGTTCTGCAGAGAACCTGAGACTCTGTGAATAGACCCGAGTTTGCAGAAGTGTCTAGAAGCCACCAGCACATCACCAGAAGATTTTTTTAAAATTTTTTTATTATTTATTTATTTATTTTTGTGCGTTTCTATCTATGCAATGTAAGGCAGACCAATACATGAGTGTCATTAGTGAATGTTTTAGTTAGGGTTTTACTGCTATGAACAGACACCATGACCAAGGCAACTCTTTTTTTTTCTTTTTAAGACTTATTTTATTATATTCAGACACACCAGAAAAGGGCCCATTAGAGATGGTTGTGAGCCTCCATGTGGTTGCTGGGAATTGAACTCAGGACCTCTGGAAGAACAGTTGGTGCTCTTAACCAATCAGCCATCTCTCTAGCCCCCAAGGCAACTCTTATAAGCAGAACACTTAATTGGGGCTGGCTAACAGGTCCATTATCATCCAAGGCAGGAACATGGCAGCATCCAGGAAGGCATGGTGCAGGAGGAGCTGAGAGGCCTACATTTGCATCTGAAGGCTTCTAGCAGAATACTGACTTTCAGGCAGCTAGGGTAAGGGTCTTAAAGCCCACATCCACAGTCACACACCTACTCCAACAGGGCCACACCTTCTAATAGAGCCACTCCCTGAGCCAGGCATGTACAAACTATAACAGTGAAGAATCCTTTAGCATGTATTCTTTCATGTTCTTGCTTTAGCCAAAAAACCACCATCTGACACAACTGACTTTCCAAAGAATCCAGAAGTTTCCACTTCATGCACACTCTCTCAAATTAAAAAAAAATCTAGAAAATGTTGTTTGATATGTAGGTAATTTCTAAAACTGAGATAATTTATACGTATATAGAAACCAATAAAACAGGTAAGGTTTTCAGATTCATTGCTAGTCTAGAATAGCTAACCAAAGCTGGGGCAGTGCTGGCACATGCCTTTCATCCCAACATTTAAAGGCAGGGGCAGGGGCAGGGGCAGGAGCAGGGGCAGGAGCAGGGGCAGGGGCAGAGGTAGATGGATTTCTGTGAATCTGAGGCCAGCCTGAGCTACAAAGTGAATTCCAGGACAGCCAGGGCTACACAGAGAAACCCTGTCTCAAAAAACCAAAACATAATAATAATAATAATAATAATAATAATAACAATAATAAAATAAAATAAAATAAAATAGTCAACTGTCATTATCAACTTGGTCCCTCTTCAGAGAATCCCTTGTAAATGATACTTGACTTGACATCAGGCAGACCAGGGTTGGAATCCTAACCCTACTATTTCCTCATGGATGATCTTGGATTAGTCACATATGAGTCTCCTCATATGTAAAAAACAAAACAAAACAAAACAAAGAAACCAAATCAAAACAACAACAGCAAAACCAAAAAAAATATATAATAATATCTTTAAAGAATATTTATTGATAATTTAGTTATATTGCCTGGAATGATAGTAACATAGGCAGTCATTTAATTAATGGCCATTTTTGTGATTGCAGAATGATTTAAAAAAATTAAAAAGTTATTCTTAAATAGTTGTATATAATTATTTTTGTTACATGTGTGCCTGTGTATGGGTATGTGCATGTGTGTGTATGTGTGTGCATGTGTATGGGTATGTGCATATACATATATGTGCATGTATATGTGTGTGTGGTTATGAGTTGCCCAGGGTGGGTGCTGGGAACTAAACATGGGTCCCCAGCAAGAGCTTAACCACTGAGCCATCTCTCAAGTTTTCACAGAATCGTTTAAATGACCACTTTATATTAATTAATTCTTAACATTTTGTAGTGATAAAAGGAGAAACCCAGTGCTTCATTTCTTCTTCTTTTTAAAATTGTGTGTGTGCATGTATTGTGTGTCTGTGTGGTGTGTATAGGTGTGAAGATAATCTGTGTCTCTGCCTTCTACTATGGTCTCAGCTGCTTGTGCCAGGCAGCCTTGCCTGTGAGTCTGTAAGGATTCCCCTGCCTCCACTTCCTATTTGCCCCAGGAGAGCTGAGGTTAGTGATAGGTGCACATGGTTCACACTCAGGCCATCCTCCTTGCAGGGTGAATGCTTTCCTGCTGAGCTGTCTGCCCAGCTTCATTCATGGTGTGAGCTTTTTCTAGGATTGTTTTTTGACTGTGTCCTTGTCCTCCTGAGATGGATCTGTGTGCTGTGTGCAGTAAATGAATGGACTTGAAGTCGGGTGCTGGTGTTTTCAGCCATCTGTGTGGGCTGCTTTGCTCCCAGAGTCAAAGGTCCACCTTAGGGCTTCTGATTCTGGGTACAGAAAAGGCAACCACATAAATGGCTGTTAGGAAGGCTGAGGAAAATGGGGCACCCCATAACTTCCAACTGTTGTCTCGACCACTGCAAACTTGGGGTGTAGTGGGTCATATACTATGGGATTATTAGTCCAATTTTATTTAGAGAACACTCACCCAACTTAGCTGTTAAATTCATAAGTTTCACAAGAGAAGATATGTCTCAAAGGTGTTTGTGCTAGTATTTTATGAGCCATCTCAGATCTTTCTGATTGACTCTTATACTCATCACTAATGTCAAGGATGAGCCTGTAATTATGGCTTGAACAAGGTGCCTAACAGAATAAATTCCTAAAATTTTGATAGATTAAAATATGTATCTTCCCTTCTAACTCTGCAAGAGTTTTGTTTGAGAAATGCATTAGTAGGAATTGGCTCTTTTCCCTCTATACATGCTGCTTATTACTGTCCATAAACACCAGAGAAGATGTTGGGCCTGTCAAACAGTGCCTGCGTGGAGGCTCTGTACATTATTAAAACTGGTGCCACACATACCCTGAACATGAATTTGGTGTAAGAACTATAATTAAGCAACATCCTTGAACTAAAGAGCTCCATATCCCAGATGAGGCAGTAGAAATCATACACTGAGTTATCTCAAAACCAGTATAGACTGTTGTCTAAGGCATGGGATTTGTAGCCATGAAAGTTTTACATTATTGTATTATTGAAATAACAAAGAGAAATATAGGTGGTGTATTTAGATCGTGATTTGCCCAGTATGCTCTGATGACTAGACTCCAAGCAGGTGTAGACCACACTGGCAGAGAAGGTGTGCTGACTCTAGCCTTTGAATTAATAAAATGTGGATATATAGAATTGTGTAAGTTTAGGCTCAAGGCTTAAGAAAGCCACACTTGTTTCTCTGCCCTGAGTTTCCATACAAAGAAGCCAGAGGTGGCTGATTTAAGGAAAATTAGGCTCTGTGGTTGAAAGACCATACAGGAGATGCAATCAGGTTCCAGTGACTTAGCCTTGCTAACCTGGCTTTTGGATGAAACCATGCCATGTTTGATTCTCTGGCTTGGGTGAAGCTATGAACTGGCTTCGGACTGTAGAGAACTCAGTGACTACCACACAGGGTGGGAGACCCTGCCCAGCTTCTAGACTACTCTGCACACCCTACCTCTGCACCCAGTCTACACTGCACAGGAGACACTGACCTGCACCCAGTCTACACTGCACAGCAGACAGTGCCCTGCACCCAGTCTACACTGCACAGGAGACACTGACCTGCACCCAGTCTACACTGCACAGCAGACAGTGCCCTGCACCCAGTCTACAAAGCATAGAGTGGTTGTTTTAAGCTCTAAATCTGGGCACAGTGTGTGATGTGGCAATCATTAACCATTGCATTCTGCACAAGAAGTTTTCTTTTGAGTGCAATCCCACTGAGACTTAAGTTCACAGTTTAGAACAACTCATACTGTGAGAATTTGCCATCTGCTTTTTTGTTTTCGCTGTTGTTAAACATTGTATTATACATATTTTCTAGGTAATTCTTCTACCACTATATTTAGATTTTGTAGGAAAAGAAAAAACCCCACAGCTAAAACAGAGAGATCATAAATGTTTTAAAGTGGTGTGTTTATCCCTCCCCTCCTCCCTCCCTCCCCCCTCCTTCCTTTTTTCCTTCCCTCCTTCTTTCCTTCCTTTCCTTCACGGACTCACTATGTAGTTCAGGCTGGCTGCCTGCTTTGGCCTTTGGAATACTAGGAATTCAGGCACACACCAGCATAGCTGGATGTTTCTCTTTATTTTAATGATCACATATGTCGGATCTGGATGCATTTTGCCGTGTATCTGTTATCTATAGCCGAGAAATACAACACACTCAAATTTAGTGTCTTAAAGTAACAATATGCATTTATTATTTCTTACAGTTTCTCTTGGAGAAGAACTCAAGAGTGTCTTCACTTGGCTCTGTCATGGGTCCTGCTGTGAGTGGGGGGGGGGTGGGGATGTTGGCTGGAGCGTAGTCATCTGAGAGCCCGCTCGGGTTGGCATCCTCACTTCCCATGAGGCTTGCTTGGGAGCTACTCAGCCTAGTACTGCTGTGGCCCTATCCAGTTTCCCCAGTACTGAGCTCTGGGGCTGTGTGAGTTCTCAGCCAGCTTCTGCACTCAGCAATGAGAAGCCAAGGTAGGACAGTATTACCTTTTATCACTGACAGCTCATGACTCTACCCTCTCAGTGGGGACAGTCTTTCAGCCAAGTGTGCTGCAAAGGTTGGCAATCCCATCACCTGGAAGGCCAAGTCAGAAAGATTGTTCCAAGTTTGGGGCCAGCTTCAGTTACAAACAAGCCCTGTCTCAAACAAACAAATAAATGAACACAACACATACAAGATAATAACTAACTTTATTTTGCCTGTGTGTTGTTATGTTCACGAGATTTAGGCTAGTCACAGATGACATTCACGCCTGTGTTTTGTTATGTTCACGAGAGATTTAGGCTAGTCACAGATGACATTCACTGTAACTGCCTGTGATTCCTTTTGAGATCATTTTGCTTCTCTTACCTAATATAAATAAACCTTACTTTGGGAATACAACTGGAAACAATGCAGCTTGCTCCTGTGTAATGCAACTTCTACTCAATGTTGCACTAACCTTCAGCTCCGTGAATGGTGTGCGGCTGTGTAATTTTACCCAATACCAAAGTGCCGAGCACTTAATGCATTTGCTGACTGGCTGAATGAGTGACTGAGGTCCAACTCAGGGTACATGTCTGTTTGCTCGAGCCTGGACTTATTATTAGATTTTAAAATATATTTATTTTTATACTTGAATAGGTGGTGTTCCAAGTGAATTGTAAACATTTGTACTTTCAAAAGTGCAGCCAAACATTTCAAAATGCCTTGTAAACAATTGGCAAATGATCCCTATGACACATTAGAGAAAGTCTATCCTTTGTTGAACTTAATGCCGCAGTGCCCTGATAGCATTTCTTTAAGGCTACAAAAAGGAAAAAAGAATGCTACATTTCATGGAAAAGAGCCACATGTTAAGGATAGCTTCCCCGTTCTCAAGAAGCCCTCTATAAGAGTTTATAATAATTTTTCAAAACATACAAAACATCTCTTGCCATACCAGTGACCCTTATCCTCCATCAGTCGGTGGGTGTAGACCTGTCTCAAAAAAAAAGAGCTTACCACTTTATCATCATAAGAGGTTAGAGACTTACTTGGTAGAGAATGTATACTGTAGACTCAAGGGTGGTTGGAAGTATAGTTTAATCCTACTCTACTAAATTGTATGAAGGGAGAATCAGAGTCAAAGGTAAGGCATTTACTAAACAGTGAAAGTATTTATTAGAGTTGGTTGGGGTGGTCTCCACTGTCATGCCACAGTACGTGTAATCACTTGCTCTCCTCAGTCATTTCTGTTAAAGCTGGAGAAATTCTGACATCAGAACGTTCTGACTTGGTGACTTGATTACTGCTCAATTAGGCCAGGTAGCATCCTCCAAACTGTGGAGAAGGGCCCACTTTCTCAGTGGAAGGCGAGTGAGAATCAAGGCAGGAGCATCTTGAAGAAGCCTGGCCATCTGTAGCAAACGTATGCAGAGAGTTCCTCACAGCTCCTTCAAACACCCTCCCCAACTCCATTTGCTCACATTTCTTTGTGAAGAGCTCCTTTTCTGGTTAGATAACCTCCAAGAGGTAAGGCTCCACCCACTGTCATCAGAAATAAAACAAATAAGCAAAATCCCACATTCCACTGTGAGTTCCTCCCAGGAACTCAGCCAGCAGGAGTCAGTCCTTGGGAGCCTATGTGCTTGAGGTGCTCTAAGCAGCCATTGTCCTGTGAGGCAGAATGGTGTGAATGCTATGCCACTGCTTCTCAGTCAGTCTGGTCTGTGAGCTGGCACCTCTGCCTGTCTTATCCCAGCCTCTCACGGGAGACTTACTCTGCACATTCGGTTACAGTCGTCAACACAGTGGTCAGATGTCACCAATGAGCAAGTTTTAACTTAGCACACACCAGTTGGTTCGGTTCACTGCCTTGCTGAGGTAAGTGCTGAGCCTGACAGAGGAACAAGGGCTAGATTTTCAGCTGCTGCCTTAGCTGGCATTTGGGACCATTCAACTCAACTCTGTAACATAGCAGATCCCCATGTCTGTAGGAAAAAAAAATCAGGATTGCACAAAGTCATCCAGCTCAGGATTTAAATCTGAGATGTAGCAGGGAGGGGAGCACCCCGAGAGATGCAGTCAGACTTGGACTGTGAGACCGCAAACAAAGAATTGTGATGTCTGCAATAAAGGTTATTTGTTAGTAAAAGCTATCTGTGGGCTGGGACAGCTTGACGGTGGAGAACACGCACCAGGCACAGGATTTAATGCTGGGCACAGGAAACAGGAGAATCAAGTGGACTTTGTTCTGTCCCTAGTTTTAACTAAGATAGAGGGCTGAGAAATAACTTTTATACATATTACTTAAAAGACTGACTTCTTTAATGCCCTCGTTATTTTGTGGGTTGTCAGCCATTAAATTTTGGGTCGGGGAGGTTGTTAATAGGCTTTGAGAAACTATTTAGGAGGATTATATGTTAAATGAGAAACATCACAAGAACACATATATCCAGATTTCTAAACCCACATGGATATGGGGAAATGCCTTGCTTTGGGACGACCCAGAATGACGTGGCAAAGATGGGGAAATATACTGGATTCCCAGGGCACTTTATCTTCTTGTCACCGATAGCCAAGATATGCTCAAATACTTTTTTATATATCTTCCCAAAGTGACTATATATTTGCATTGTTTCAAAATATAAATTACTATTGCTGGAAAGTTTAGAAAGTTGTTGGGACCTGGGCCAAGGAGAGTATACCCCAGGGATAACGATAGCAAGGCATGCTTTACTTTAAAAAGATAAGGAGAGATTAGAGTTTCCTTGTACTGCTCTGTATTAGTGTGGAGACTGAAAGAGAAAAGTAACTGATAAATTAAATTAGCAGGAAAATGCCCCATTCAGTAATGTAGCTTGCCAAATGGATACTGATAGACATGGAAGATCTGTGTCTTTTCTTTAGGTGTTGGGGTTAGGGTTGAGGTTTACCAGGAGGGAAAAGGATGACAAGGAGAGAGAGAAACCAAGGGATAGGCTGCAAACAGCAGAGGTGGAGCCAAGAAACAACACTGGCAAGACGCATTCCATCCCTAAATGAAGGCGTTCATGGCAAAGCTGAGGGCACAGGTAGCAGACAACTTACCACTCAGTGTGGCATGTCACTCCATCATAACAAAGTTGGTCAACGTGGATGATGATGGCTTTTGATTTTTGGCTTCTAACATGTATTATACATGGCTGTGTGTGATACCAAATTGCTTCTCACAGAAGGCGAGGTGTCAGGAACATTTGGTTACCTTTCACTGTCTCCCCTCGCCACACTCCAGGCTTGATTGGTTCACAAGTGCCACGTGTACTCAGTACCATTCAAGAAGCACCCACCCTCCTCTGCTACCTCCCAAGGGCCCCGTGCTGTTGCTCAGCTGTTTCTGCGATTCCTGAGTCACAACCTCTTTTTTTTGCTCCGTCCCATGGCCACCATTCTCTGGAAAAGTCATTCTGGAGCTAGGAAGTGGGGCAGCCCAGTAGGAACACCTTACTGAGGCAGACAGCTCATTCTGTGGGACCCAGCTGTCCTCATCACACTTACTTCCATCCCAGGAAGAGGACCGCACTATGGGAGGGCAGCCCTGGGGAGAAGTTCGCTCATTTCTGTGTCTCAGCTTTCTTATAAAAAAGACGGAGCATGCTGGTGTTTTGTTCCTATTTAAAGAAGGAAAGCATTATTCCTGGCTCACAGTTTCAGGCCATGGCTGCTTGTGCCCATGACTTTCAGTTTGTGGTGAGACAGAACACCACAGTGGGTAGGCACATGCTGTATAAGGCTGCTCGCCTCAGGTCAGCCAGAAAGCAAAGCAAAGCATAGAAAACAACAAGACCGGCAGACCTTCTAGCTGGTAGGTTATAGCCAGCATGAAGTGAGCTAATGTAGCAACTGAGAGCTGAGAATACTGTGCTGCTTACAGTAATCTCAAAGGAACGCCAGTCACTCAGATTGCCAAGTCTACTCCTTTAAAGGAGAGTGGGAGTTGCCTGGAAGACAGTATTTAGAAGTGCAGAAGGGAGGTCCTTAGGGTACTTGCCCTGCATCGTTTGCTAATGCCTGCATCGTTTGCTAATGCCTGCATCATTCGCTAATGCCTGCATCTTTGGCTAATGCCTTGCACTGTCCATAAAGAGCCACTTAAGGAGCTGAGGATTGGCTATGGCACTGTGCATAACTAGCAGGTGCAGAGTGTCGGACTGGATCCTTCCATTTGTGAATGAACCAGAAAAGAAGGAAGGAAAGGGAGAAGAGGAGGTTACTCAAGAATACTAGATTGGGATAGGGGACTAATATCCAATATATACAAAGAACTCAAAAAGTTAGACTCCAGAAAACCAAATAACCCTATTAAAAAATGGGGGACAGAGCTAAACAAAGAATTCTCAACTGAGGAATACCGAATGGCTGAGAAGCACCTGAAAAAAATCCGTAGTCATCAGGGAAATAAATGCAAATCAAAACAACCCTGAGATTCCACCTCACACTAGTCAGAAAGGTTAAAATTAAAAACACAGGTGACAGCAGATGGTGGTAAGGATGTGGAGGAAGAGGAACACTCCTCCACTGCTGGTGGGATTGCAAGCTGGTACAACCACTCTGGAAATCAGTTTGGCGGTTCCTCAGAAAATTGGACATAGTACTACCTGAGGACCCAGCTATACCACTCCTAGGCATATACCCAGAAGATACTCCAACATGTAATTAAGACACATTTTCCACTATGTCCATAGCAGCCTTATTTATAATAACCAGAAGCTGGAAAGAACCCAAATGTCCCTCAACAGAGGAATGGATACAGAAAATGTGGTGTATATATACACAATGGAGTACTACTCAGCTATTAAAAACGATGACTTCAGCCAGGCGTGGTGGCACATGCCTTTAATCCCAGCACTTGGGAGGCAGAGGCAGGTGGATTTCTGAGTTCGAGGCCAGCCTGGTCTACAAAGTGAGTTCCAGGACAGCCATGACTATACAGAGAAACCCAGTCTCGAAAAACAAAACAAAACAAACAAAAACAAAAACAAAAACAAAAAACGATGACTTCATGAAATTCTTAGACAAATGGATAGATCTGGAGAATATCATCCTGAGTGAGGTAAACCAATTACAAAAAAACACACATGATATGCACTCACTGATAAGTGGATATTAGCCCAGAAGCTCAGAATACCCAAGATACAATTCTCAAAACACATGAAACTCATGAAGAAGGAAGACCAAAGTTTGGATACTTCGGTCCTTCTTAGAAGGCCGAAGAAAACACCCATGGAAGGAGTCACAGAGACAAAGTGTGGAGCAGAGACTGAAGGAATGACAATCCAGAGACTGGCCCACCTGGGGATCCATCCCATAAATAAACACCAAGATCACACATTATTGTGGATGCCAACAAGTGCTTGCTGACAGGAGCCTGATATAGCTGTCTCCTGAGAGGCTCTGCCAGTGCCTGACATATAGAAGTGGATGCTCACAGCCATCCATTGGATGGAGCACAGGGTCCTCAGTAAAGAAGTCAGAGAAAGTACCCAAGAAGCTGAAGGGATTTGCAGCCCCATAGGAGGAACAACAATAGGAACTAACCAGTACCTCCAAAGCTCCCTGGGACTAAACCACCAACCAAAGAAAACACATGGTGGGACTCATGGCTCTAGCTGCATATGTAGCAGAGGATGGCTTAGTCAGTCATCAATGGGAGGAGAGGCTCTTGGTCCTATGAAGGTTCTATGTCCCAGTATAGGGGACTGCCAGGGCCAGGAAGCGGTAGTGGGTGGGTTGGTGAGCAGGAGGAGGGGGGAAGGGATAGGGGTTTTCGGAGGGGAAACTAGGAAAAGGGGTAACATTTGAAATGTAAATAAAGAAAATATAATAATAATAATAATAATAATAATAATAATAATAATAATAATAAAGAATACTGGATTTGGGGGTGCATATTGGAGCAGATTGATCTGGAGCCATTCACTGTCGAGAGATCAGAGCAAGCAATGGCTATGATAAAGTTCTTTTTACTAGCAGTTTTGTTTTGTTTTGTTTTATTTTGTTTTGTTTTGTTTTTTTGAGGCAGGGTTTCTCTGTATAGTCCTGGCTGTCCTGGGAGTCACTCTGTAGACCAGGCTGGTCTTGAACTCAGAAATCTGCCTGCCTCTGCCTCTCAAGTACTGGGATTAAAAGCATGCGCCACCAATGCTCAGCTTGACTAGCATTTTTATCTCAGAATTCAGCCCTAAGCTGATTTTAGTTTTTCAGATAGTTTTGAATTGATGGCTTATCTCTCTTTACAGAGGCCACAATGGTGACACCCAGCCTGGTTAGGCTGGCCCACAGGACTTCACAGTGACATTTCCTGAAGATCTGATGCATCTTCCCTGGGGGGAAACACACACACACACACACACACACACACACGCACACACACACACGGGGCTTGTTTTATTTCTAAAAGAGAATTTTGGTACATGAGTGGAGTTTTCTTAAAAGCAGTTTGTGGCAAGACGAATCTCCCATGTGTCACTCATGGCAAGATGAATCTCCATGGAATAGTCTAATATAACACAATATATTCAGGTTTAGTGAGTTTATAAGATGTAAAGGATTGTAGCTTGACTGCCCTGCCTGCTTTGCAGCTGGTGAATGGGGAAGCACTGTTGGAGTCTGGCTTCCCCTGCATGCAGAGTTTTAAACACTCTTTTCTCCTTCACAGATTCTTTTTATTTTATTTTATTTTATTTTATTTTATTTTATTTTTTAAATAAAGATTTTAACTTCAGGAAGTGTGCTTGTGCATATGTGTATGTGTGAGTGTGCAAGTATATATGTTTGTGTGCCTATGTGTATGTGTTCATGTATGTACATATGTGTGCTTGTGTACATGTGTGACTGTGCATGTGTATGTGTGAGTGTGTGTGCCTGTGCATATATGTGTGTACATCTGTGTGCTTGTGTGCATGTGTGTATGTGTGTGTGCATGTGTACATGTGTGTGAGTGTGCATGTGTATGTGTGAGTGCATGCAAGTGCTTATGTGTGTGCCTGTGCCTGTGAGTGTATGTGTGCCTGTGCATATGTGTGTGTAGCTCACCCACACAGTGTACATGTGGACAACCTTGGTTGTCAGTCCTTTCACGTGGTTTACATACAGTGTCGCTTGTGTTACTATGTAGGTTAGATGTGAACTCACCAGGAATCATCATTGAGCCTGGGTGTGCATCTGTAGCAGGGGGATAGTAATTAGCTAGACAGAAGCCCAGGAGAATCAGAGGAACTCTGTTTGACACCTTGGGAATATTTAACAACAGGTTAATAGTTCAATTAGCATTACCATGCCACCATCCCCACCACTGCCATTGCCCTTAGAGTGAACAGGGTTGCAGGCTGGGGTAGAGAGCTCTACAGTTAAGAAAAGAAAAAGAAAGGAAAGGAAAGAAGAGGAGAGGGGAGGGGAGGAAAGGAAAGGAAAGAAAAAAGTTTTTTTTTTTTTTTTTTTGTTCCAGCTGCCTTTCTATCCAGGAAGTTTTAAGCACTTGGAAACCTCCCTCCACATTGTGGATGTGGTGTTGCTGTAGGTGTGTTTATTATGCTAACTCTCTGGACCGTTCAATTATTTATTATTCTCTGCTTTATTTAGAAGGGTTTAACCTGTGTATAGTTCAGCTGTACTCTTTGTTAGTAATTACAGATTTTTCTTCGGTTTATAAACATGAACCAAGGAGGGGCAGGGCAGTGAAAGAAGCTTGATGTTTAGAACCCAGGTTTAAGTCCCGGCTGTTGAGTGAGTTAAGAGAGACAGATTTCAGGGGGGGACGCCTTGTTTCTTCTCCTCTGAAGGTTTTTTTTTTTATGCTCAACACTATGACTTTCAAAGTCCTAGTACTCTCTGTCACTAGTTTCTTGTTTCTTTGGTTTTTTTTTTTTCTTGCAAAGAGAAACTGAGTTAAGAATAAAACCAAAACCATCACTTTTTTCTTCTTAGACTCAGAGGTTAGAGCAGAAACACAAATCTAAATGAAGGGCACAGTCACGTGAAGGGGAACAAGAAATCGGGTGCTCCTGCTTTAAGCACATTCACGGTGGGAAGTGTCTATGTTAACAGAGATAGCCCAAGCTGTTCCTGCATTCACCCACGACAGGACGAATCTCCACAGAACAGTCTAATATAACACAATATATAAGAGAGAGAGAGAGTAAAGGGTGGTGGCTGGCTGGACCGCCTTGCCCGCTTTGCAGCCGGTGAGCTGGTGAACCGGGAAGCACTCTTAGCGTTTGGTTTCCCCTTCTCCTGCACCGATTCTTTTTACTTTATTCTATTTCTTGCCTTGCCTGTAGGCCTGGAGAGGCAATCAAGGTGGAACAATGGGTGCCTTCTCAAGTGAGCAATTTGCATTTCTGAGGATCTCCAGACGAGATTATGCATTTTTTTTTTTTTTTAATTTACTGAGGCATCTGCAGATTCCAGGAATGTCCCTTCTAGGAATTCACTTCCTCTTTATGGGGAGGGAAACTATACCGTGCACACTTCCAAGAAACCCAAGGCACCCAAGCTTGCATTAAGTAATTTCTCATTCTCTGTATGATCCGGTCACTCGGGAGTTATTACCCCTGACTTCATATGTTCTTCTGGTTGTTATAGGACTATTTTTGTCTGGATGTTTTTCTTAAGACAGACAGGCAGGGTGGAGAGTGGGAAATCAGTCTTTGATCTGCTCTGTGGGGTCAAGGCCAATTATTAAAAAAAATATATGTATGTTTGTTTTTAAATTGCATGTGTGTGTGTGTGTGTGTGTGTGTGTGTGGTGGGGTATGTGTATGTAAGTGCATTGTACAAGGAATCCAGAAAAGAGTCTGGGATTACAGGGGATTGCTGGTCACCAGACGTGGGTGACCCAAATTCAGATCCTAAGCAAATGAAGTAGTCACACTTTACCACACTTTAAAGTCTTTTCAGCCCCCTGTCTTTGTGAAAAGGGGGTCTGTGTGTTCACCCAGTCCTGCAAGGCTCTCAGGAGACACGACTGACCAGCACTCCTGTCCTTCCTGAATCAGGAAGCACGGGGCATGGACTCCATGCCTGTGGCTGCTGTGAACATAAGGATGGGTAATCCAAAGCTTTGTCTCTGAAGGGCTCACTGTGTGCAGTGACAGACTGACTGTGTGTTTACATCTGTCATGCTTTACTATCAGTTTCTCCACACTGCACAACTCAGAGGCAGGGTATCCATAAACATACAGTGAGCGCCACCCTACAAATGAATCAGAGTAAATTCAGACCCTGTGAGCACACTGCAAAGGAGGATTGCAAATCATACCAGCAGAATCAGGCCTGAGAGCTCTTTGGATGGACCAGCACCCGAACCTGAATCCCATTAGAAGAACACACCTAACATTGTGATCAGCTGGTGATCACAGCCAGCTGCCCTGCCATCTAGTTACTGGGTATGTGTCAAGGACCAACGGCTTGAGAACACCCAGCTGTCCTGGGCTTCAGCTCTCCTGGTTCCCACTGTTAACTGCCGAATCAAACTCCTGGCCGTCCACTGGGGTCGGTCCTGTCTTGTTCTTGCCTCTGCAACTTCCATAGTTCTGCTCTAAAGGAAATCTAGACTACAGGGCAAACTCCTGCCAACGAAACTGCCACCCATGGTGAATTCTGGTCATCTAGTGACTGTGTAACAGGGGGTGCTGGTTGTGAATGGGTGCCATCAAGATCAGAGTGAAGATGTTATCGCGACAGGATGGCACTCATGAGTCCGATGAAAGGAGAGGTGGGGCTCAGAACAGAGAAAGAAGCAGAGGTCATAGGGGGACACTCACAGAAGCCACAGATAAAGGAGGGAAAGCAGTGAGGGTTATATTCTAGATGCCAAGAAAGGCTTTCAAAGAGGGGTCTGTGTGTATGTCCGCTGGGACCCATTCCAGGTCCATGCGTGTCAGGATCGTAGTGTTCCCTGGAGCCAGTTGGGGGTGGTCATGGAGCAATGGGCAGCAGATTCACAGCACTGTGTTCAGCAGCTAAAAAGCAGACGCCAAAGTTAGAGGACCAGGGGAAGGACCGTGGATACAAGACAGCATGTAAGCTACTGTGCTGTTTAAAACTCTCTAGTTCGTGGTATGGCTGACGAAGGCTTTTGGGTTTGTTCTCAGCCTTTCTAGATTTGTCAGCAGTTGCTGTCCACATGCCCTTCAACTCAGCAGGGCAAATGAACTGAGGATGTTCCCATGAAAACCATTGTACATATTGCTCAGGTCCTCTCCCCTTGCCTCCCCTCCCCACCTTCCCTCTTCCTTCCCTCTGTTCCTTTCCTGTCCTCTCTCCACATCTTTCTGCCCTTGACATGACCAACTTCTGCTCCTCCCTAAAGCCTTGCCTAACGATGTTGTTCCCTAAGAAACATTTCCTAACCTCTCTGTGTTCACCCTTACTTCAGCCAGGTGGTAAGGTCACTCCGAAGTCTTTCACCCTTTTTGACTGTAGCATCAGGAATCACACACATCATTGACACTTTGTATTTATCTCCTTGCTAGAGGTAGAAGTGAGGGCCAGAGAGCGTATTTGACAGGTAAGCTCCATACACATAGCTAAACAAGTTAAAACAGTAGAGTCACACCCACTAACACACTCCGCTCAGATGAAGACCGTGGCGTGGACAGTCACTCCTTTCAAGGTCAAGGCGGATTCTCTATATAGTCACTGTGTTTTCTCACTATATTCTTCTCATGCTGTTTGCTCGCAATTATTATAGCTATATTTATATGTATGTCTGGGTCTGTGTGCAGGCTTCTGTATTTTTTGAAATGCCTTCAGAGGTTAAAAGAGGGTGTTGGTCCAGGTGTGATGGCATAGGCCTTTAATCCCAGCACTTAGTTTCCATGAGTTTGAAGGTAGTGTGGTCTCGTGAAAAAGGAAAGTCTTGAGGCTGGAGACATGCTCAATTGTTGCACATAGCTCTTCTAGAGCACCTGAGTTTTGTCCTCAGTGCTTATGTTGGGCAGCTCACAGATGCTTGTAGTTCTAACTCCAGGGAGATATGATATCAACAATCTTGCACTCTGGGGGTATTTGTATAACAAACACACACACACACACACACACACATATACACAGAGACACACACTTCCACACATAAACTCACATACATTCATGTACATGCAGAGGCGCACACACAGAGGCACACACACAGAGGCACACATACACACAATATATGCATACATAATAAGCACAAACATGCACACACACAGAGGCACTTTAAAACAATAAATATTTTAAGAAAGAAGACACTGGATTCCTTGGAGCAGAAGTTACAGGATGCTGTGAGCTACGAAATGTGGATGCTGGGAATGAAACTTAGGGCCTCTACAAGACCAGTATGTGCTCTGAACCACTGAGCCATCTCACCAGCCCCATGGTAGCTAGTATTAATGGCTCATGGTTGATCTTTGGAATAAAAACTCTTTGCTGTTCGTGTTATCCTATATCATATGTCCTTGTTTTCATGCAAAAGACTTGGGCAAGGAATATTCTTTATGCTCTGTAATGATTTCCTTGGCTTTCCAAGATCCATATGTCTTTTCTCAGATGTGTGTGTGTGTGTGTGTGTGTGTGTGTGTGTGTGT
>CACVCL010022608.1:0-36223 GCA_902729485.2 Mus minutoides
TCAAAAAATCAGGTGACAGCAGATGCTGGCGTGGATGTGGAGAAAGGGGAACACTCCTCCACTGTTGGTGGGACTGCATGCTTGCTCAACCACTCTGGAAATCAGTCTGGTGGTTCCTCAGAAAATTGGACATAGTACTACCGGAAGATCCTGCAATACCTCTACTGGGCATATATCCAGAAGAGGTTCCATCTGGTAATAAGGACACATGTTCCACTATGTTCATAGCAGCCTTATTCATAATAGCTAGAAGCTGGAAAGAATGTTCAACATTCTTAATCATCAGGGAAATGCAAATCAAAACAACACTGAGATTCTACCTCACACCAGTCAGAATGGCTAAGATCAAAAACTCAGGTGACAGCAGATGCTGGCGAGGATGTGGAGAAAGAGGAACACTCCTCCATTGCTGGTGGGATTGCAAGCTTGTACAACCACTCTGGAAGTCAGTCTGGCGTTGTCTCAGAAAATTGGACATAGTACTATCAGAGGATCCAGCAATACCTCTCCTGGGCATATACCCAGAAGATGTTCCAAGTGGTAAATAGGACACATGATCCACTCTGTTCATAGCAGCCTTATTTATAATAGCCAGAAGCTGGAAAGAACCCAGATGTTCCTCAACAGAGGAATGGATACAGGAAATGTGGTACATGGCTAAGATCAAAAACTCAGAAGACAGCAGATGCTAGTGAGGATGTGGAGAAAGAGGCCATCATTGGGAAGAGAGGCCCCCTGGTCATGCAGACTTTATATGCCCCAGCACAGGGGAACGGCAGGGCCATTATGTGGGAGGGGGTGGGTAGGGGAGCAGGGCGGGAATGGGGGAGAGTATGGGGAACTTTCTGGATAACACTTGAAATGTAAATGAAGAAAATATTTAATAAAGAAAAAATAACTAAAAAAAAGAATGAAAGGAGCAAACTAATTAACAAAGGAACAAAAGCCTCAAAATATATAAATTTACTATCAATAAAGAGTATAAGAGTATTTCTGTGTATATGTGATATGTTTTTGTGCATGTGAAGGCAGGTGCTATATTTTCAAGAGGAATTAGAAGAAAATGCTTGCATTCACAACTCTATTTTCTTTATTGAAGGGACAAATAAAAGCAGAGCACACTTTTACTTTTTACAACTTCATTGCAATATTCATAATTTCATATTTACAAATGATCACTAAAACAGAAAAATAAAAGGATGTGGATACATTACTCATAATAATGATGCTTATTACTGACTGATGAGTGGATATTAGCCCAGAAGCTCAGAGTACCCAAGATACAATTCACAAACCACATGAAACTCAAGAAGAAGGGAGACCAAAGTGTGGATACTTCTTAGAAGGGGATTCTTCTTAAAATACCCATGGAAGGAGTTACAGAGACAAAGTTTGGAGCAGAAACCGAAGGACTGACCATCCAGAAACTTCCCCACCTGGGGATACATCCCATAAACAACCACAAAACCCAAGACACTATTGTCAATGGCAACAAGAGCTTGCTGACAGGAACCTGATATAGCTGTCTCCTGAGAGGCTCTGCCAGTACCTGGCAAATATGGAAGTGGATGCTCACAGCCATCCATTGGACAGAGCACAGAGTCCCCAATGAAGGAGCTAGAGAAAGGACACAAGGAGCTGAAGAGGTTTGCAGTCCCATATAGGAGAACAACAATATAAACTAACCAGTACTCCCAGAGCTCCTGAGCCTAACCCACCAACCCAAGAAAACACAGAGTGGGACTCATTGCTCTAGCTGCATATGTAGCAGAGGATGATCTAGTAGGTTATCAATGCGAGGAGAGGCCCTTGGTCCTGTTCAATGCCCCAGTATAGAGAAATGCCAGAGCCAGGAAGCTGGAGTGGGTGGGTTGGTGAGCAGGGGGAGTGGGGAGGAGAGAGGGGATTTTCAGTGGGGAAACTAGAAAAGAGGATAACATTTGAAATGTAAATAAAGAAAATATCTAATAAAAAAGAAAAAGAATGATGCTTATTTAATTTTTATGGAAAATATACTGGGCAATAAAAAGACAGCAGTCATATTTGAATTTTTTTTATGCCACAACATTATTCTATGGAAAACTACTTAAAACCATTTTTCTCTTCACCTCTTGAATCTTTCCTACCAATTGAAGGATTTCTTTTCTTTTTTTTTTTCTTCTTCTGCTCCTTCTCTTCCTGTTGGCTTTTCAACTGTTCCTCCTCCTCCTTCTCCTCCTCCTCCTCCTCCTCTTGCTCCTCCTCCTTCTCCTCCTCCTCCTTTTTCTCCTCTTTCTTTTTTGTTGAAGGCTGTCACTATAAGCTTCCACAATATTTGCTTAGCTTGGCATGCTACTTTGAGTCTTCAGAAAGGCATTACTTATTACTTTATTTTTAATTCTTTACTTCTGTCTTCTTTTGACTGCTGGGCAGAAAGTGTGCTTTCAGGTATTCTGGTCTTCCTTACTCTGTTCCTATCTCTACCATGTAGCTAGTCTCCCTTCTGGTTTAATCCAAATGGCATCACTTTTTCTCCTTCTCATCTTCCCTCATTGAGCAGCTACCAACATTTATAGCTTGCTACCCTGGGTTTTTCTTTTAAACTCTAATAAAATTCTCTTAAATTAAAAAAAAGACAGTGAACATAAGTTAAGAAATTGGCTTGTTTTGCTTACATTCAGGAGAATCAGTGTGGAGGTTCATAAAGCAGAAAGGCTTTATGTTAGAGAAACTTTGAGTTGTGTTCTACCTAATCCCAACTTTAGCTCAACATCCTTAAAGCCAATATTAGTTAAAATTTATCTAAATTTTATGTCACAAAAATAACATCATGAGTTAATGTATCTGTAATTAGCATGAAATGGCATCTTATGAATATGGTATCTCCTTCACACCATTTTAATAGTGATTATCTCCTTCAACATCATTTCACTCTTTAAAGAAATTTTTATTTTACATTTTTGAGAATTTCATAATAAAAATACTGTATTTATTCCATTGAGAATTCTGAACTCAAGTTTTTTGTTTTAACAATATTTGGAATTGACATATATTCATTGTAGACAGTACAGGATTCCATAAAGCCATTCATGTATGAGTATATCGTATACTTTGAATATACTCACCCCATAATCCCCACCCTTAATTTATCATCCCCCTCTCTCCTCTTTATTACTCTAGAGAGTGTTTTCATCCCCTCCTCTTACAACCCCACATGTGTTCTTGCTTTAAAATCAAGATATCATCAACAGTTATTGTTATACATGTGTTTAATACAAACTATTGAGTCCAATTTGTGGTGGCTGAATGTTTCCTTAACTGTATTTCTCATTTTGTTTTGCTTGGAAACTAAAATTAGATCTTAAAACTCACTTAAAAGAAGTGAGTTTGATTTTTAATTCTTTTAAAATTTTTTATTAAATTTATTTATTTGTTCATTTTACATCTTAATATCAGCTCCCCTCTCCTTCCAGAATCCCTCATGCAGATCCTTCCTGATTCTTCCTTCCTTTCTCCTTTGAGAAGGGGAGCACCTCTCTAGGTATCACTCCCCACACATACATTAAGTCACTGCAGGATTAGGCACATCCTCTCCCACTGAGGCCAGGCAAAGCAGCCCAGTTAGGGGTACAGGATCCATAAGTAGGCAGGCAGCAGATTCAGGGATAGCCCCAGCACCTGTTGTTGGGGAACCCACATGAAGACAAAGCTGAAAAGCATATTGTTCCTTCCATATTGTTTACAAGATGGGCATTCATGGGAAATCATAGCATGGCACCTGTTTTTTTAATGTTCTATATATGAATCTGATCTGGTGAGAAGTCTGAAAACGGGAATTTCTGGCAGCAGAAGACATTCCAGTCTCTGTATCAGATATATTTCTGAGCTCCCCACAGAAACCACAAGCTTAGCACAGAGGAAAATCTGGTCCCAATTCTGCTGTGTCCAGTCTCCTCCTTCCTCCAGAGGACCAAGAGAGGAATGGATCCTGAGTGTTTTTTTCACATTCTCCCCCTCCCCGCAGAATGCCTTCTTACATTACAAAAACCTGTGTATTGTCACACATGCATAACAATGGATTGCACCGTGGCATTTTTCTACATGTTTTCTTCTCATGTATGCCTCCCTACTTCTCTGTATCTTCCTTTTATTAAATTGCTGCTCTCCCTTCTCTCCAGGCCCCATCACTTGCACCTGATTTCATCTAATATTTATTCCATTGAGAATTCTGAACTCAAGTTTTTTTGTTTTAATAATATTTTGAATTGACATATATTCACTGTAGATAGTACAGGATTCCATAATGCCATTCATGTATGAGTATATAGTGTACTTTGAATATACTCACCCCATAAACCTCATCCTTAATTTATCATTCCCCTCTCTCCTCTTTGTTACTCTAGAGAGTGTTTTATACTCATATCAGGCATACACAAACATATGATTTTATATACATAATACCTAGATTTTACAAATGAGAGAGACATGTGGTCTTTCTTAATTTGCTTAATATGATTATTTTATGCTGCATCTATTTCTTAAAAATGACATAATTTCTTTCTTTATGGCTAAAAATTCCACTGTCTAAATAAATCACATACAGTTTCTTTATTTTTGGCAGTTTCGCACTTATACACAGTGCGGTATGATCATATGCACTGCCCACTAGCCTCTAACAACCCTCTTACTTCTGCTGAGTTCTCAACAGTCTCTTTCCACTTCCATGTTTTTATGTAAGTCTTATGCAGTAGCCTCAGCTAATGTGTGTTCAATATTGCAATGGCCATATCATATGCACAAGATGGTATTTCATAGCTCGCATATGTCCTGTCTTTTTCTTCTGCTCCTTTTTCCACAATGTTCTTTGGGTCTTAGAGGGGGAGATGAAGATGCCCTTATTAGGTCTGAGGAACTCAGCCAGGGGTGTTTTACTAGGCTTACAGAACCAAATATGCATTTCTGGATATGAATGGCCCTCAAATGCAACTAGAAAGAAGTTGACTATATCCAAAACAGTCTTGTCACTGTTAAATCAGTGGACATAATTTACCTTGGGAGGTTGGAATTAGCATTTAGAATCTACAACAGGGTAAGACCATTGATGGCTTTTCTCATGAGGTATCCTCCATAGCAACTTCTGGCACTGAGGATAGTCATTTTCCAGTTCAGTTCCAGCTTGATTTACCCATGTCCTGCATTCAAACTGTATGCTACCTTCAACAAAGTTTCTTGCAA
Source organism: Mus minutoides (assembly GCA_902729485.2). Lineage (NCBI taxonomy): Eukaryota > Metazoa > Chordata > Mammalia > Rodentia > Muridae > Mus > Mus minutoides. The sequence continues at coordinate 5,215 of CACVCL010022608.1, forward strand.
TCTGTTCTGTTTTGCACCAAGAGGAATGACAATAATTTGTGTTATTTTGGGAGGCTGTGAATGTCCTAAAACTATTTGAACCATTGTTCAAAGGGCCCTATCCTGTATGATACTAGGATTTATTCTTTTAAAAATTTTATACAATATATTCTGATCATAGTTTCTCCTCTTCCAAGTCCCACCAGAACCTCCTCCCCAAACTCTACAGGCTTTGTTCTCTCTTTCTTTATAAATCCAACAGGCAAATGATCAAACAAACAAATAAACAAACAAATCAGAACAAAATGAACCAGAGCAAATAAAAATCATAAACATACATATGGAAGTGGGTACAAATATACACACAGAGGCACACATACACAGAGGCACACACCCCAACAAAACATTAAAAAATCTTAAAATTTAAAATCATGATATATAAGCAAAATTCTAACAAAGCAAAAACACTCAAATAAAGCAACATGAGACATAAAGTCGACAAAACTACCAGTGAGTTAATTTTGTGTTTGTCATTTACTGCTGTGCATAGGCCTTAACCTTATGTGGTTAATATACACAGTTAGACTCCATTGGAGAAAACTATTTTTTCCTTTGCAAGCTGATGTCAATATGAGATAGCTTGTTGGTTAGGATTGAGAATTTATGTTCATTTCACCTTCTTAGTCCTGGGACCCTGTATAGATTGAACCTATCCAAGGCCTATATGTGCTGCCAAAGTCTCTTTGAGTTTATATGTGTGTGCATGAGTCTTATTGTGTCTGGGAGACACTGTTTTCTGGGAGTCATCCATTCCCTCTGGATCTTAGATTTTTCTACCTCCTCTTTGACATAGCTCCCTGAGTCCTGAGGGGGAAAAGTTTAATGCAAACACCCCATTTAGGATTGGGTGTTCCAAGATTTCTCATTCTCTCCAGTTGTAGGTCTCTGTGTTAGTTTTCATCTATTGCAGGAAGAGGGTTCTATTATGATGCGTGAGTGAAGCACAGATCTATGAGTATGGCAGAACATCATTAGGAGTCATTGTATTGCTATATTCCTTTAGCAGAAAAGCAGTAGTTGGTTTTCCCCTGGGCTGATGGGGATATTGGGATAGATTTTGGTTTATTAAACTATGGTTTCTGCGAGCATTGTGTTAAACCCTACTTGTTGAACTCTACTTGTTAAACTCTTTTTGAAAATTATATTACTTGCGTGCATGTTTTAAGCAATGACCATTTTTGGTATTGGTGTGCTCTTCCCTGGAGAAGACTATTTCTCCTGCTCTCGGTATTCCTTAGTTGCCTGTGGTTCTTTGTGTAGGGCTGAGTCCTCTGGGCCTTTGCCATGTCCACATTAGCATGTCTATTGCTGTTATCCTTGTTCAGTTCATGTGTAGGCAATCATATTTGTGGGACTTAAAAGTATAGCTTTGGAGATTATTAGGAGACACACTTTCAGAGAAAACTCCATGATCGCTTTGGCTCTGATTATATACATTATAATCACACACACACACACACACATATATGAATGACATATGTATAATATATATGTAACAAATATTGACAAAAAGAGGACATGATTTTGAAAGAGAGCAAGAAGCTTTATACAGGAGCATTTGGAGGGAGAAATGATGTGACTGTATTATTACCTCAAAAATATAGCAAGTAATTATAAACAAACAAAACAAAAAACAAAATTAATCAGAAAAATAAATCAACCAATAGTGGCTTTGATCCAGGGTCTATCCTTTTAGTTAGCCAGTTTTTATAGTTGTAGGTTTCCATATAGTATTCATACATCCTTAGTTTTTGTTTATTCCCCCTGCTTCCCACCATTCCTACTTTCTCTCACCCTTCCCCCAAGCCCCCACTTAAATATTTCAACCCCTAGTATTTGTGTCCCAACTGTCATATCAAATGTATTTTTCTACTCCTCCCCTTCAATACTCTTCCATCTTTATACCCTTTTGTTTCCTTTCTTGCTTTCAAGGCTCTATAGGGATTTTTACTATGGAAATATAAAAGTACAAGTTGGATCCACACGTGAAAGAGAACATACAGTATTTCCCACTTTGGACCTGGATTATCTCACTCAGTGTAATATTTTTTTAGACTCAATCATTTATATGAAAATTATTTATTTTCATTTTTTGTTTGGAATAAAACTCCTTTGTGTATATTACCACATTTTCATTATCCATTTGTCAGTTAACATATACACATTGGTAAATTTTGTTTCTAAATATGAAGAGAGATGGAACTAACACAGACTTACAGATATCTCTGTTGTAGGTCAATGACCTTTAAGGAAATGCCCAGGAGAGTTATAGCTGGATCATATTGTTTTATTTTTATTTTTATTTGAAAAAGACCCTAGTTGATTTCCACTGTGGCTACATTAGTTTACCCTTCTATCAAGGTGAATAGGGGTTTCCCTTCCCCTGCATTATCCTCAGCACTTGTTGTCTTTGTCTCACTGAAGTTGGGAACAGAGTAAAGATCAATACAGGCTAGGGAGAGCGAGAAAGAGAAGGAGCAAGTGAAGTAGGGGTAACAAATCCCAAAATATGGTTCGATAGGAGAAATACTTTCTAAGCAGACTAGGGTGATCATAGTTCATAAATTATTTTAGAAAAAAATTGGAATAGAATTTAAAGATTTTAAATATAAAGAATTAATGAAATTTTAATGTTATAGAAACCTTTATCATTTTGATGTTGTCATACACATTTTCTACATGTGCAATTACACTGTTACTATTACATTAATACAAATTATTCATTGCTAATTCTGATGCAAAGTATAATTGATGTCAATTTAAATCACTTAGAGAAAAAATATGTATGAAATATATTATTAGATATTCCTGCCTTACTATAGAAAATAACTGATTTTATTTAACCAGTGTTTGACTTGATTTGACCCAGAAGTTTCTTCATAACATTTTTGACCTCCTCATTTCTGAGGGTATAGATTAAAGGGTTCAAGAGAGGTGTCATTAGGGTATAAAACACACTTACAACTTTGTCAATGTGGAAGGAGATCATTGGTCTCACATACAAGTAAGAACAAGGTACAAAAAATAAGACAACAACAGTGACATGAGAGGCACAGGTAGACAGGGCTTTGCGACGCCCTTCTGCACTATGATTCCGCAGGGAGCGAAGGATGACCACATAGGAAGCAACCAGCATAGAGAAAATGATTAAACACATTGACCCACTGTTGGCAGCAATCAGGGGCCCCAGAGTATGAGTGTCTGTACAGGCCAACTCTAGCAGTGGTATTAAATCACATACAAAGTGATTAATGATATTGGGGCCACAAAAGGGTAATTGGGCTATAAATATAGTCTGTATCATTCCATGAACAAACCCCACAAATACAGCCACTACCACTAAGAAAATACATACATGTTGGTTCATGATGGTCATGTAGTGCAAGGGCTTGCAGATGGCTACATAGCGATCATAGGCCATGGAAATCAGCAAGATGATTTCAGCTGCAGCAAAAAAATGCTCAGCAAAAAGCTGAGTCATGCAGCCATTGAAGGATATGGTGCTCTTCTCAGAGATTAGGTCATAGATCATTTTGGGTGCTATGGAAGAGGAGTAGAAACCATCTATGATGGACAAATAGGACAGAAAGAAGTACATGGGAGTGGCCAGGGCTGGGCTGATGAAGATGGTGACTGAGATGAGCATGTTACCTGCCAGTGTGATCAAATAGATTATTAAGCACACAATGAATAAGAATTTCTGTAGATCTGGGTCTTGGGTCAAGCCCAGGAGGATGAATTCTGTGACATTGTTCATTTTTTCCCATCAGTTTAGTACAGTCTCTGTGCATATGGTCATCTGAAAAGAAACCATAGGGTGTCTCAGTGATAATATTTAACATGAAACACTGAAGTGCTCATCTTATTACTTCTGGTCCCTGAGGTGAATGTAGCTGCACTTCTGTTCCCCTCTGCAGACAGTAACACATCCCATGCAGTTATATCATTTTAGATAGGTTGCATTACTCCTAATGGATTTTCATGTAATAGTGACAGGACTTTATAAGAAATCAAAACATCATTATAGTAGATAACATTGATAACTTACAAATTATCTTCTAACCAGGCCCTGACATTTCATTGTGTTTTTCTAGGGCAGATATAATCAATATTAATAATTTTGAAACTTCTGTTTCTGTATATACATTTACATTTTTGATAAAAATTCATTACTGAACAAATAAATGGACAATAAAAACTATAAAGGCAAATGTTGCTAAACTTAAAGCACTTAAACTTTGTGATCTACAACTCTTCTCTATCATATGATTATATCTGCCCCTAGGGACAGAGATGTGCTATGAATGGGACTGTCTTCTTTATGAATGCCAAAGAACCATATGCGTTGCAGCTTACTGAGCATAATGCCTCCAGAAAGCCATATTTTATCCCTGGTTCTCCACGGCCACTTCTTCCATGTTGCTTTTCTCCATATCTGGATGTTTAGATGTAAGTAGTAAAAATATCTCCATAAAACACCTCAGTATTTCAGTAATAAATTTTTCTTACAGTTGCACTTTGATCATAAGAATAATCATTCTTAGAATTGGGTAAATTTCTCCTCTCTAATCACATTTAACAACTAGAATTAAACTAGATATGTTGTTACCTCAACTTTCTTTTTGATGAGACACAAATTACAGAGTCACCTATGATACCACACTTTTCCTTTTAACAGAAAATTAAATCAAAATAAGATGAACTTAGAGTTTCATTGCAAAGTTGAAGAGATATTAAAGACAGTACAATATATTATTTAAAGTGAACTAAATGTAGATTGTCCAAGTATGAACTAGAGCTGTTACTAGTGAGCTGTGGGTATATTTTTCTTTATCTCTTTCTTTAATATCTACCCAAAATCATAACAAAAATTCTTCCAGCCTACTCCAGTTAAAAAAATTCCCATAAATTTCAGCCACATTAGGAGTGAGAAGCAGAGAAACTGTGAAGAAGCACTAGGTCTTCAATTTGGCTCAGTCCCAGAGTGTCCCACGCTGCTTACAGCGTCTGTAGGAGGGGGTGATGCAGCTAATTACTCTCACAGATCCTAACTTCACATCGACAGTGTTGAAAAGAAGAAGAAGACAAACTTTAAGTCATTACACACAAGCATGAAGAATTAATGTGTTTAGTGAGGTGTAGACACAAACCACAGTATTTTGGAAGCAATTTCAATCATTCTCAGGAGCACCTCAGTATGTAAAATTGCTATGAATGGGACTAATTGCTAATAGTGTTTTCCCACTTTTGTGTCCAAATTCATTTTCACAGAAAAATACAAAATTTATTTCACGCATGTAACTGCAGATTCTTTTTCAGTGAGAATAAATTGGCTAAATCAAGTTAAATTTGGGGAGAAAAGATTTAGTGTCCACCTACTGGGCTGTAGTTGGTGGTGGCTTCCTGTGTTGATTGATTGCAGTTCTTCTTTCTTCCTGTCTGGATACACCCAGCATAGTGTTCGGTCGACTCTATAATCTAACACTGAAGTTATTATTTTTCTAGACAATTCTCTAATTTTGGCATTTTTACATTTTAGTTTTGGTTCTATTTTCAAAATTTATTCCAAAATAAAATATTCCAATTAGGAACATTGATATTTCTATGGTTTAATTCCTGCTTAATATATTAATTTCCTGTGATTGATGGGTGTAGACACATACAAACACACACACACACACACACACACACACACACACACACACACATACATATATGTACACTTACAGCACAATAATAGATAATAACACAGAATAAAGCCAAATTACTCAACTCAGAAAACATTAGTATATTCAACTCTAGCATATATAAGAGAATAAAATCAAATTGGTTAGATTTCCCCCTTATATATTCAGGTATTTTTTTCTTCTTCCGAAAAGTCTGTGAATAATGTGGACATATCATTGCTATTATCCCTCAACTCAGTCTCCTCTTTAACCTCTTCTCCTTAGAACCCCAGAAACATTAAGAGTAGTTTCTCTTAGACAAATCTTTATCATATTGATTCATGCTATGCGTCAGGCATTGACACACTAACCCGTTGTTTGGATTCTTCTGTTTCTTCTTCATGCTAGAGAAATATTTAAAGAGATTTGCACAATCTTGAAAGTCTGGTCATATTTTAGCTTTGCAAATACCCAGAGGATTGGTAATCTTCTCTTTTGAAACCTTTGCCAAGGCCCTTTGCTTACTCCCACTGGTACCTACAGGCATCATTAGCTGTGGCTAGTTTTAGAAATGCTGTTGGGTTGTGGATTGAATTCATACTTATGTACATGTTAGGCCAGAAGTTTACCTGTCCATCTCAAAAATATTAACCCAGAACTTCTCCTGTCTAAAGGAAATTCGAGGACAAAAAGTGAAGCAGGGACTGAAGGATTGGCCGTCCAGAGACTGCCCCATCTTGGGATCCATAACATCTGCAGACACCAAACACAGACACTATTGCTGATGCCAAGAGGTGCTAACTGACAGGAACCTGGTCCCCTTAGAGGCTCTGCCAGAGCCTGACCAACACAGATGGTGATGCTCTTAGCCACCCATTGGATTGAGCACAGGGACCCCAATGGAGGAGTTAGGGGAAGGACTGAGGAGCTGAAGAGCTTTGAAACCCCATAGGAAGAACAACAACATCAACTGACCAAATCCCCCAGAGCTCTCAGGGGCTAAACCACCAACCAAAGAGTATCCAAGGCTCCAGCTGGTTATGTTGCAGAAACTTGCTTTATCTGGTATCAATGTGAGGGGATGTCCCTGGTCCTGTGGAAACTCGATGCCCTATCATAGAGGAATTAGTATTCCTCTATAAGAATGAGGAATACTAATGAGGGCAGTGAGGCAGGAGTGGGTGGGTGGAGGAGTATCCTCATAGAAGCAGGGGAAGTACCTATGAGATAGACAGTTTTTGGACTGGAAACCAGAAAGAGAAATAACATTTGAAATGTAAATAAATAAAGTAACCAATTTATAAAAAAATATTTTTTCATAAGTGTCTAAGCTCAATCCACACCTTGGCTGTGGGTGTCTGTATCTGTGAGTGTTAGCTGCTGAGTAGAGCCTCTCAGAGGACAGCATGCTCCTGTCTGCAAGCATAACAGAGTATTATTAGTAGTATTAGGCATTGGTGCTTACCCATGGGATAGGTCTGGAGTTGACTGGTTATTAGTTGGTCATTCCCTCAGTTTCTGCTCACTCCCTCATGCCTGCATTACATGGAGACAGGATAAAATTTGGGTTGAAAATATTGTTGGTGGGTTGGTACCTCTATTGCCCCACTGAGGTTCCTGTCTGGCTACAGGAGGTGGCCTCTTCAGGTTCTGTATCTCCAATGTAGTGAATCACAGCTAAGATCACCCCCACTGATTCTTTGGTGAGTCCCTTATTCAGAGTCTCCATCTCATCCTGGAGATGCACACCAACTCCTTACTCCTGTCAGTTGCAGATTTCCATTCATTTTCATGGCCATCTAGCCATCTTGTTTATCCTTCACCACACCTGACTCTGAACCTCCTATTCTGCCATCCACCCTCTCTCCAAGTTTCCTTTGCCATCTCCTCTTATGACTATTTTATTCCCCCTTCTAAGTGAGATTGAAGGTTCCTGTTTTCACCTTCCTCCCTGTTTACCTCCTTTGAGTCTGTGGAATATATCAGGGTACCTGTATTTTATGGCTAATATCCACTTGTTAATACATACCATGCATGTCCTTTTGGTACTGGGTGATCTCACTCAGGTTGATAATCTCAAGTTCTCACAATCTTACAGAAAGATTTTCATAGCACTTTTTAAGCTCTTCTACAAAATCAAGACTGAGAAATTCTTCAAAACTCATTTTATGTGACTAATATTTAATTTGGAACTTGAATTAAATACCGACAAACCACTACATAAAACAAGTCAAAACCAATTATCACTCCCACCCCACCCCCACCCCCAGTGTCACCCTCTAACACTAGACAGAAGAGACACAAGGATGGAAGAGAGTGAAAAATTAGGAAAAACCCCTGAAGTTAATTTCTTTCCTCCTGTTTTTCTTAAACCATGACTCCTAACAAACTACAAACAACCTCTAACTGACCAACACCACTGACAGCCTATTGGGGTTCTAGCATATATGTACATCCTGCAAAGTTCCTACAATTCCAAATATCACACAGATGCTGAAATTATCTGTAGCTGGCAAATCCAAACTTCTGCTAGGATATGAGGCAAATCATGCTCAGCTGCTGTGGACAGTGCAGAGCAGCCACACATCCTTATACCAGGGATTAAAATGAAAGCATACTCTTATAGCACTAATGTGCTTTTAGAGAAACCTAACTTCCAAAATTGTCTCTACAATTCAGCAACCATATGGCTGAGATTTCATGGGCATGGTATCCCTGACATGGTTAGTAATCAGTATCTCACAGCAGGCATCCTAGCCCCAATGGCCCATACAGTGTTTCTGTCCCTTCTTTGGCACTGTTCTCTGAGCTTTAGCTGTACTATTTGGGCAGTCCATCCATGGCCACTTATTCTCTGCATTTTGACTAGTAGTAGATCTCTGTAGTGGTTTCCATCTGTAGCAAAAGAAATTTCTTTGATAGGAAGTGAGAGGCATACTTATCTGTGGGTATGAGGAAATTATCTGGAAGAAAGTTAGAAACTGTATTGATTTAGCATGATGAGGACACCAATTGACATGAGAATATAATGAGGGAGATTTCTCAAGACTGCATATATTCTTGAATGAACTATGAGCAACCAATGTTTCCTGAGAGAGTAAGAATTAGTCATTTTTAGGGATGACTTTCCTAGGATGCAATCTAATACATAATGGTAGTCATCTCTAAACACATGTTCTTATGAGTAACCCTTATGCGTGTGTGCGCGCACACACACATTATAGAAAAAAACCTCATAAGGAGTTGGATGGAAAGAGATGGAGATAATAAAAATATAGCATTCAAGTAATAAATTCTCAATGTAATGAAAAAATATGAGGTGTACACTGCTAGTATATCATTCAGCTATAAAATAGAATGTTGTTTTATAGTTTGTAGCACCCTGGGTGGTACTGGAGGGAAATAAGGGAAATGACCAGGCACAGAAAGCCAAATGCTGCATGCTCTCACTCAAAGTAAAAGCCAAGACACTTTATTTTATTGAAACTGAGAGTGGATCAGTGGTCATAGAGGCTGGGAGGACTGGAAAGAGGGGAGTATTGTGAGGTTGGAGAACAGGAATCAAAATCGAGGTGCCTTAGAAGAATACCTACCTACTAACTCATCACTGGGATGAGCCTGGTTAATGGCAATTTGTTATGTATTTTATAAGGAACTAGAAAAAAATGTAAGGTTTTAAAAAGAAACAAAGACCCTTCTGGGAGGTGCCAGTGCCAAGTCATTTTGGGTGCAGGGTCGACGGACACCCCTATGGTCCCTAGACGACTCTCCATGCAATCTTGGGACCACTGGTGAGTGGAGCACAATATCTGTTCCAATCCAATCGTGCGACCTGACACAGCATACTAGAGGCAGAGAATCTGCCAGACCAGACATGTAAACCCCTTCCAGGAAGCACCAGTACCTGGTCACCTTGGGTACAGAGTCTTCAGACACCCCCACGGTCCCTAGAGGACTCTACATGTGGTCTTGGGACAACAGACCAGACAGCTTCACACTCTTTGAAGGAGACACCACTCCCAGGCACTGTAATACTCCCAGGATCTTAGGACAACAGTATCCCAGGATAACAGGAGCTGGGTCACACCAGTGTTTCAGAGTATCAGTGGAACCTGACTGCCAAGAACTCAGACACACCCAGAATCTCAGGTTCACAGGAGCCCACATTCAAAGGATCATAGTGATAGCTGGAATCTGTGGAGTCCAGAATCAACTGGGATTACAAGAAGGACAGGCTCCAATCAGATATATTGAGGACAACAAGCACCTGAGATAATCAGATGGCAGGAGGCAAGCATAAGAACAGAAGCAACAGAAACCAAGGTTACTTGGCATCATCAGAACCAATCTCTCCCACCATGGCAAGTTCTGGATACACCATAACACCAGAAAAGCAAGACATGTATCTAAAGTCACTCCTCATAATGATGATGTGATGGAGGACTTTAAGAAGGAAATACAGGAAAACACAGGTAAACAACTAGAAGCATTTAAAGAGGAAACACTTAGAGAGTTACAGGAAAACAATAACAAACAGATGATGGAATTGAACAAAATCATCCGGGGACCAAAAAATGGAAGTAGAAACAATAAAGAAAACCCAAAAGGAGATAACCCTGGAGATAGAAACCATAGGAAAGAAATCAGGAACCATGGATACGAGCATCAGCAACAGAATAAAAGAGATTAAAGAGAGAATCTCAGATGCAGAAGATTCCATAGGGATCATGGACACAACAGTCAAAGAAAACACAAAATGCAAAAAGACCCTAACTCAATAGATCCAGGAAATCCAGGACAGAATGAGAAAACCAAACCTACAGATAATAGGAGTAGATGAGAATGAAGATTTTCAACTTAAAGGGCCAGCAAATATCTTCAACAAAATTATAGAAGAAACCTTCCCATACCTAAAGAAAGAGATGCCCATAAACATACAAGAAGCCTACAGAACTCCAAATATACTAGACTATAAAAGAAATTCCTCCAGACACATAATAATCAGAACAACGAATGCACTAAATAAAGACAGAATATTAAAAGCAGTAAAGGAAAAAGGGCAAGTAACATATAAAGGCAGGTCTATTAGAATTGCTCCAGACTTCTCACCAGAGACTATGAAAGCCAGAAGATCCTGGACAGATGTTATATAGACACTAAGAGAACACAAATGCCAGCCCAGGTTACTATACCCAGCAAAACTGTCAATTACCATAGATGGAGAAACCAAACTATTCCATGACAAAACCAAATTTGTACAATATCTTCCCACGAATCCAGCCCTTCAAAGGTTAATAATAGAAAAACGCCAATACAAGGATGGAAACTATGCCCTAGAAAAAGCAAGAAAGTAATCCTTCAACAAACCTAAAAGAAGACAGCCACAAGAGCAGAATTCCAACTCTAACAAAAAAAAAATGACAGGAAGCAACATTTACTTTTCCTTAATATCTCTCAATATCAATGGACTCAATTCCCCAATAAAAAGACATAGACAAACGGACTGGCTACACAAACAGGACCCAACATTTTGCTGCTTACAGGAAACACACCTCAGGAAAAAAGACAGACATTACCTCAGAGTGAAAGGCTGAAGCCAACGGTCTGAAGAAACAAGCTGGAGTAGCCATTCTTATATCGAATAAAATTGACTTTCAACCCAAAGGTATCACAAAAGACAAGGAGGGGCACTTCATACTCATCAAAGGTAAAATCCTCCAAGAGGAACTCTCATTTCTGAATATCTATGCTCCGAATGCAAGGGCAACCACATTCATTAAAGAAACTTTAGTAAAGCTCAAAGCACACATTGTGCCTCACACAATAATAGTGGGAGTCTTCAAAACCCCACTCTCATTAATGGACAGATCCTCAAAACAGAAACAAAACAGAGACACAGTCAAACTAACAGAAGTTATGAAACAAATGTATTTAATAGATATCTACAGAACATTTTATCCTAAAACAAAAGGATATACCTTTTTCTCAGCACCTCATGATACCTCCTCCAAAATTGACCATATAATTGGCCACAAAACAGGCCTCAACAGATACAAAAATATTGAAATTGTTCCATGCACCCTATCAGATCACCATGGACTAAGGCTGATCTTCAATAACAACATAAATAACAGAAAGCCAACATCCACGTGGAAACTGAACAACACTCTACTCAATGAAACCTTGGTCAAGGAAGAAATAAAGAAAGAAATTAAAGACTTTCTAGAGTTTAATGAAAATGAAGCCACAACATACCCAAACTTATGGGACACAATGAAAGCATTTCTAAGAGGAAAACTCATAGCTCTGAGTGCCTCCAAAAAGAAACTGGAGAGAGCATACACCAGCAGCTTGGCAGCACACCTAAAAGCTCTAGAACAAATGGAAGCAAATTCACTCAAGAGGAGTAGACAACAGGAAATAATCAAACTCAGGAGCGAAATCAACCAAGTGGAAACAAACAAACAAACAAACAAAAAACTATTCCAAGAATCAACCAAACCAGGAGCTGGTTCTTTGAGAAAATCAACAAGATAGATAAACCCTTAGCCAGACTCACTAGAGGGCACAGGGACAGCATCCTAATTAATAAAAACAGAAATGAAAAGGGAGACATAACAACTGATTCTGAAGAAATCCAAAACACCATCAGATCCTTCAACAAAAGGCTATATTCAACAAAACTGGAAAATCTGGATGAAATGGACAAATTTCTAGACAGATACCAAGTACCAAAGTTAAATCAGGATCAGATTAATGACCTAAATATACCTATATCCCCTAAGAAATAGAAGCAGTCATTAATAGTCTCCCAACAACAACAAAAAAAAACCCAGGACCAGATGGATTTAGTGCAGAGTTCTATCAGACCTTCAAAGGAGACCTAATTCTAATTCTTCTCAAACTTTTCAACAAAATAGAAATTCAAGATACTCTTCCCAATTCATTCTATGAAGCCACAATTACTCTGATACCTAAACCACATGAATACACAACAAAGATCAACTTCAGACCAATTTCCCTTATGAATATCGATGCAAAAATACTCAATAAAATCCTTGCAAACCGCATCCAAGAACACATCAAAACGATCATCCATCATGACCAAGTAGGCTTCATCCCAGGAATGCAGGGATAGTTTAATATACGGAAATCCATCAATGTAATCCACTATATAAACAAACTCAAAGACAAAAACCACATGATCATCTCGTTAGATGCTGAGAGAGCATTTGACAAAATCCAACACCCTTTCATGATAAAAGTCTTGGAAAGATCAGGAATTCAAGGCCCATACCTAAACATAATAAAAGCAATCTACAGCAAACCAGTAGTCAACATCAAAGTAAATGGAGAGAAGCTAGAAGCAATCCCACTAATGTCAGGGACTAGACAATGCTGCCCACTTTCTCCCTACCTGTTCAATATAAAACTTGAAGTCCTAGCTAGAGCAATTCGACAACAAAAGGAGGTCAAAGTGATACAAATTGGAAAGGAATAAGTCAAAATATCACTATTTGCAGATGATATGATAGTATATATAAGTGACCCTAAAATTGATCTATTCTTATCTCCTTGTACTAAGGTCAAGTCTAAATGGTTTAAGGGATTCCACATAAAACCACAGACACTGAAACTTATAGAGGAGAAAGTGGGGAAAAGCCTCGAAGATATGGGAACTGGGGAAAAATTCCTGAATAGAACAGCAATGGCTTGTGCTGTAAGATCAGGAATTGACAAATGGGACTTCATAAACTTGCAAAGCTTCTGTAAGGCAAAAGATATTGTCAATAAGACAAAAAGACCACCAACAGATTGGGAAAGGATCTTTACCAATCCTAAATCAGATAGGGGACTAATATCCAATATATACAAAAAACTCAAGAAGGTGGACACTAGAAAATCAAATAACCTCATTAAAAAGTGGGGCACAGAGTTAAACAAAGAATTCTCAACTGAGGATTACCGAATGGCTGAGAAGCACTTGAAAAAATGTTCAACATCCTTAATCATCAGGGAAATGCAGGTCAAAACAACCCTGAGACTCCACCTCACTCCAGTCAGAATGGCTAAGATCAAAAATTCAGGTGACAGCAGATGCTGGTGAGGATGTAAAGAAAGAGGAATACTCCTCCTTTGTTGGTGGGACTGCAAGATTGTACAGCCACTCTGGAAATCAGTCTGGCGGTTCCTCAGAAAATTGGACAGAGTACTACCAGCAATACTTTTCCTGGGCATATGTCCATATGATGTTCCAACTGGTATTAAGGACACGTGCTCTACTATGTTCATAGCAGCCTTATTTATAATAGCCAGGAGCTGGAAAGAACACAGATGTCCCACAAGGGAAGAATGGATACAGAAATTATGGTACATTTACACAATCGAGTATTACTCAGCTATTAAAAACAACGAATTCATGAAATTCCTAGTCAAATGGATGGATCTGGAGGGTATCATCCTGAGTGAGGTAACCCAATTACAAAAGAACTCACATAACATGTACTCACTGATAAGTGGATATTAGCCCAGAAACCTAGATTACCCAAGATACAATATGCTTAACACATGAAACTCAAGAAGAATGAAGATCAAAGTGTGGACACTTTGCCCCTTCTTAGAATTAGGAACAAAGCACACATTGAAGGAGTTACACAGATCAAGTGTGGAGCTGAAACAAAAGGATGGACCAAACAGTGAGTGCTGCAGTCGGGGATCCATCCCATAATCAACCACCTAATGCAGACACTATTGTATATGCCAGCAAGATATTGCTGAAAGGGCCCGGATACAGCTGTCTCCTGTGAGGCTATACCAGTGCCTTGCAAACACAGAAGTGGATGTTCACATTCAGCTATTAGATGGAACACAGGGTTCCCAAGGGAGGAGCTAGAGAAAGTACCCACGGAGCTGAAGGGGTCTCCAACCCTATATGAACCAACTAGTACCCCCAGAGCTCGTGTCTCTAGCTGCATTTATAGCAGAAGATGGCCTAGTTGGCCATCATTGGGAAGAGAGACCCCTTGGTCATGCAAACTTTATATACCCCAGTACAGGGGAACGCCAGGGCCAAGATGTGGGAGTGGGTGGGTAGGGGAGCAGGGCGGGGCATGGGGGATGGTTTAGGTGACTTTCAGGATAACATTTGAAATGCAAATGAAGAAAATATCTAATAAAAATTGAAAAAAATATACTAAATATTATCCTCCCAACTTTTGCATTTACATTGTTCTTCTGATTAATATGCTTCTACAGAAGTAATATTTTATGATTATAATTTTAATTATCTGTAATATTCAATCTGTGCTTTTGCTGATTTTTTAAAATAAATTTGAATTTTACTGAAGAAAATGTAAAAAAAAGAGTATTTCTGTGTACGTGTCATATGTTTTTTGTGCATGTGAAGGCAGGTGCTATATTTTCAAAAGGAATTAGAAGAAAATGCTCGCATTCACAACTCTATTTTCTTTATTGAAGGGACAAATAAAAGCAGAGCACACTTTTACTTTTTACAACTTCATTGCAATATTCACAATTTCATATTTACAAATGATCACTAAAACAAAAAAATAAAAGGATGTGGCTACATTACTCATAAGAATGATGCTTATTACTCACTGATAAGTGGATATTAGTCCAGAAGCTCAGAGTATCCAACATACAATTCACAGATCACATGAAACTCAAGAAGAAGGGAGACCAAAGTGTGGATACTTCTTAGAAGGGGATTCTTCTTAAAATACCCATGGAAGGAGTTACAGAGACAAAGTTCGAAGCACAAACTGAAGTAATGACCATCGAGAAAAGGCCCCACCTGGGGATCCATCCCATAAACAATCACAAAACCCAGACACTATTGTTGATGACAACAAGAGCTTGCTGACAGGAGCCTGATATAGCTGTCTCCTGAGAGGCTCTGCCAGTGCCTGGCAAATATGGAAGTGGATGCTCACAGCCATCCATTGGACAGAGCACAGAGTCCCCAATGAAGGAGCTAGAGAAAGGACACAAGGAGCTGAAGAGGTTTGCAGTCCCATATAGGAGAACAACAATATAAACTAACCAGTACCCCCAGAGCTCCCTGGGCCTAACCCACCAACCCAAGAAAACACAGAGTGGGACTCATTGCTCTAGCTGCATATGTAGCAGAGGATGATCTAGTAGGTTATCAATGCGAGGAGAGGCCCTTGGTCCTGTTCAATGCCCCAGTATAGAGAAATGCCAGAGCCAGGAAGCTGGAGTGGGTGGGTTGGTGAGCAGGGGGAGTGGGGAGGGGAGAGGGGATTTTCAGAGGGGAAAGTAGAAAATGGGATAACATTTGAAATGTAAATAAAATATCTAATAAAAAAAGAAAAAAGAATGATGCTTATTTAATTTTTATGTAAAATATACTGGGCAATAAAAAGACAGCAGTCATATTTGAATTTTTTTTATGCCACAACATTATTCTATGGAAAACTACTTAAAACAGTTTTTCTTTTCATCTCTTGAATCTTTTCCACAATTGAAGGATTTCTTTTCTTTTTTTCTTCTTCTTCTGCTCCTTCTCTTCCTGTTGGCTTTTCAATTGTTCCTCCTCCTCCTCCTCCTCTTCCTCCTCCTCCTCCTCTTCCTCCTCCTCTTCTTCCTTCTCCTTCTCTTCCTCCTCCTCCTCCTCCTCCTCCTTCTCCTCCTCCTTTTTCTCCTCTTTCATTTGTGTTGAAGGATGTCACTATAAGCTTCCATGATATTTGCTTATGTTGGCATGCTACTTTGAGTCTTCAGAAAGGCATTACTTATTACTTTATTTTTAATTCTTTACTTCTGTCTTCTCTTGACTGCTGGGCAGAGAAAGTGTGCTTTCAGGTATTCTGGTCTTCTTTACTCTGTCTCTAATGTTCCTATCTCTACCATGTAGCTAGTCTCCCTTCTGGTTTAATCCAAATGGCATCACTTTTTCTCCTTCTCATCTTCCCTCTTTGGGTAGCTACCAACATTTATAGCTTGCTACCCTGGGTTTTTCTTTTAAACTCTAATAAAATTCTCTTCAATTAAAAAAAGACAGTGAACATAAGTCTAAGAAATTGATTCTTGCAATCTGTTCTGTTTTGTACCAAGGGGAATGACAATAATTTGTGTTATTTTGGGAAGCTGTGAAGGTCCTAAAACTATTTGAACTATTGTTCAAAGGGACCTATCCTGCATGATACTAGGATTTATTATTTTAAAAATTTTATAGAATATATTCTGATCATAGTTTATCCTCTTCCAAGTCCTACCAGAACCTCCTCTCCAAACTCTACAGGCTTTGTTCTCTCTTTCTTTATAAATCCAACAGGCAAATGATCAAACAAACGAACAAACAAACAAATCAGAACAAAATAAACCAGAGCAAATAAAAATCATAAACATACATATGAAAATGGGCACAAACACATATACACAGAGACATACACACAGAGGCACACACACACAGAGACACACACACAGAGGCACACACACACAGGCACACACACACAGCAACAAACCATTAAAAATCTTAAAATTTGAAATCATAATATATAAGCAAAATCCTAGTAAGGCAAAAACTCTCAAATAAGGCAACATGAGACATAAAGTCTACAAAACTACCAGTGAGTTAATTTTGTGTTGGTCATTTACTGCTGAGCATAGCCCCTAACCTGATGTGATTAATATAAACAGTTAGACTCCATTAGAGAAAACTAATTTTTCCTTTGCAAGCTGATTTCAATATGAGACAGCTTGTTGGTTAAGATTGAGAAATTATGTTCATTTCACCTTCTTAGTCCTGGGACTCTGTATGGCTTGAATCTATCCAAGGCCTATATGTGCTGCCAAAGTCTCTTTGAATTCGTATGTGCATCAGTCTTATTGTGTCTGGGAGACACGCTTTTCTTGGAGTCATCCATTCCCTCTGGCTTTTACAATTTTTCTACCTCCTCTTTGACATAGCACCCCATTTAGGATTGGGTGTTCCAAGAGTTCTCGTTCTCAATATATTCTCCAGTTGTGGGTCTCTGTGTTAGTTTTCATCTATTGCAGGAAGAGGTTTCTATTATGATGGGTGAGTGAAGCACAGATCTATGAGTATGGCAGAACATCATTAGGAGTCATTGTATTTAGCAGAAAAACAGTAGTTGGTTTTCCCCTGGGCTGATGGGGATATTGGGATAGATTTTGGTTTATTAAACTATGGTTTCTGTGAGCATTGTGTTAAACCCTACTTGTTGAACTCTACTTGTTAAACTCTTTTTGAAAATTATATTACTTGCATGCATGTTTTAAGCAATGACCATTTTTGGTATTGGTGTGCTCTTCCCTGGAGAAGACTATTTCTCCTGCTCTCGGTACTCCTTAGTTGCCTGTGGTTCTTTGTGTAGGGCTGAGTCCTCTGGGCCTTTGCCATGTCCACATTAACATGTCTACTGCTGTTATCCTTGTTCCGTTCATGACTAGGCAATCATATTTGTGGGACTTAAAAGTATAGCTTTGGAGATTATTTGGAGACACACTTTCAGAGAAAACTCCATGATCGTTTTGGCTCTGATTATATACATTATAATGACACACACACACACACACACACACACACACACACACACACACACGACATACATATAATATATGTTTAACAATTATTGACAAAAAGAGGCCATAATTTTGAAAGAGAGCAAGAAGCATTATATAGGAGCATTTGGAGAAACAAAATTAAGCAGAAAATAAATCAACCAATAGTGGCTTTGACCCAGGGTCTATCCTTTTAGTTAGCCAGTTTTTATAGTTGTTGGTTTCCATATGGTTTTCATACATCCTTAGTTTTTGTTTATTCCCTCTGCTCCCCACCATTCCCACTTTCCCTCCCCCTTCCTCCCAACCCCCACTTAAATATTTCAATACCTAGTATTTGTGTCCCAACTTTCACATCAAATGTGTTTTTCTACTCCTCCCCTTCAACCCTCTTCCTTCTTTATACCCTTTTGTTTCTTTTCTTGCTTTCAAAGCTTTATAGGGAGTTTTACTCAACTATAGAAATATAAAAGTACAAGTTAGATCCACATGTGAAAGAGATCATACAGTATTTCCCACTTTGGACCTGGATTATCTCACTCAATATAATATTTTTTTAGACTCAATCATTTATATGAAAATTATTTATTTTCATTTTTTGTGTGGAATAAAATTCTTTTGTGTATATTACCACATTTTCATTATCCATTTGTCAATTGATGTATATACATTGGTAAATTTTGTTTCTAAATATGACGAGAGCAGCAACTAACACATATGTACAGATATCTCTGTTGTAGGTTAATGCCCTTTGAGGAAATGCCCAGGAGAGTTATAGCTGGGTCATATTGTTTTATCTATCTATCTATCTATCTATCTATCTATCTATCTATCTATCTATCTATCTATCTATCTATCTATCAGACCCTAACTGATTTCCACAGTGGCTGCATTAGTTTACCCTTCTATCAAGGTGAATAGGGGTTCCCCTTCCCCTGCATTATCCTCAGCACTTGTCTTTGTCTCAGTGAAGTTGGGAACAGAGTAAAGATCAATACAGGCTAGGGAGAGCGAGAAAGAGAAGGAGCAAGTGAAGTAGGGGTAACAAATCCCAAAATATGGTTCGATAGGAGAAATACTTTCTAAGAAGACTAGGGTGACCATAGTTCACACAAAAAAAATCTTGATTAAAAATTGGAACTGAATTTAAATATTTTTTTCCAATTTTTTATTAAATATTTTCTTAATTTACATTTCAAATGCTATCCCGAAAGTCCCCTCCCCCTCCTCTCTCCCTGCTCCAGTAGCCACAGTCAAACTGAATGGAGAGAAGCTGGAAGCAATCCCATTAGAATCAGGGACTAGACAAGGATGCCCACTTTCTCCCTACCTATTCAATATAGTACTTGAAGTCCTAGCCAGAGCAATTAGACAACAAAAGGAGATCAAGGGGATACAAATTGGAAAGGAAGAAGTTAAAATATCACTGTTTGCAGATGATATGATAGTATATATTCAGGACCCCAAAAATTCCACCAAAGAACTCCTAAACCTGATAAACAGCTTCAGTGCAGTAACTGGTTATAAAATTAACTCAAACAAATCAATGGCCTTTCTCTACACAAAGGATAAGAGGGCTAAGAAAGAAATTAGGGAAACAACACCCTTCACAATAGTCACAAATAATATAAAATACCTTGGTGTGACTCTAACTAAGGAAGTGAAAGATCTGTATGATAAGAACTTCAAGTCTCGGAAGAAAGAAATTGAAGAAGATCTCAGAAGATGGAAAGATCTCCCATGCTCATGGATTGGCAGGATTAATATAGTCAAAATGGCTATCCTGCAGAAAGCAATCTACAGATTCAACGCAATCCCCTTCAAAATCCCAACTCAATTCTTCACTGAGATAGAAAGGGCAGTTTGCAAATTCATCTGGAATAATAAAAAAACCTAGTATAGCAAAAACTATTCTCAACAATAAAAGAACCTCTGGGGGAATCACCATGCCTGACATTAAGCTGTACTACAGAACAATTGTGATAAAAACTGCATGGTACTGGTACAGCAACAGACAGATAGATCAATGGAATAGAATTGAAGACCCAGAAATGAACCCACACACCTATGTCACTTGATCTTTGACAAGAGAGCTAAAAACATCCAGTGGAAAAAGGACAGCATTTTCAACAAATGGTGCTGGCACAACTGGCGGTTATCATGTAGAAGAATGCGAATTTAAAGAGTTTAAATATAAAGGATTAATTAAATTTTAATGTCATAGAAACCCTTATCATATTGATGTTGTCATATACATTTTCTACAAGTGTAATCATACTGTTTCTACTGCATTAATACATATCATCCCTGTGCTAATTCTGGTGAAAAGTGTATTTGTCTAGATTAATTTAAATCACATAGAGAAAAAAAAATATGAAATACCACTAGGTATTTCTGCCTTACTATAACAAATGACTGGTTTTATTTAACCATTGTTTGACATGATTTGACCCAGGAGCTTCTTCATAACATTTTTGACCTCCTCATTTCTGAGGGTATAGATTAAAGGGTTCAATAGAGGTGTCACTAGGGTGTAAAACACACTCACAATTTTGTCAATGTGGAAGGTGATCACTGGTCTCACATACAAGTATGAACAAGGTACAAAGAATAAGACAACAACAGTGACATGAGAGGCACACGTAGACAGGGCTTTGCGACGCCCTTCTGCACTGTGATTCCGCAGGGACCGAAGGATGACCACATAGGAAGCAACCAGCATAGAGAAAATGATTAAACACATTGACCCACTGTTGGCAGCGATCAGGGGCCCCAGAGTGTGAGTGTCAGTGCAGGCCAACTCTAGCAGTGGTATTAAATCACATATAAAGTGATTAATGGTATTGGGGCCACAAAAGGGTAATTGGGCTATAAATGTAGTCTGTATCATTCCATGAACAAACCCCACAAATCCAGCTGCTGCAACTAAGAAAATACATACATGTCGGTTCATGATGGTCATGTAGTGCAAGGGCTTGCAGATGGCTACATAGCGATCATAGGCCATGGAAATCAGCAAGATGATTTCAGCTGCAGCAAAAAAATGCTCAGCAAAAAGCTGAGTCATGCAGCCATTGAAGGATATGGTGCTCTTCTCAGAGATTAGGTCATAGATCATTTTGGGTGTAATGGTAGAAGAATAGAAACCATCTATGATGGATAAGTAGGACAGAAAGAAGTACATGGGAGTGGCCAGGGCTGGGCTGATGAAGATGGTGACTGAGATGAGCATGTTACCTGCCAGTGTGATCAAATAGATTATTAAGCACACAATAAATAAGAATTTCTGTAGATCTGGGTCTTGGGTCAGGCCCAGGAGGATGAACTCTGTGACATTGCTCATTTTTTCCCATCAATTTAGTACAGTCTCTGTGCATATGGTCATCTGAAAAGAAACCATAGGGTGTCTCAGTGATGATATTTAAAAGGAAACACTGAAGACACCTCTGCAAACAATAACAAAACAGTGAACGCACCTCTGCAGACAATAACACATCCTATGAAGCTATATCACATTGGATAGGTTGCATTACTCCTAATGGATTTTCATGGAATAGTGATAGGACCTTACAAATACGACAAAAAATCAAAACATCATTATAATGGATAACATAGATGACTTACAAATTATCTTCTAACCAGGCCCTGACATTTCATTGTGTTTTTCCAGGGCAGATATAATAAATATTAATTTTTGAAGTTCTGTTTGTACATTGACATTGACATTTTTGATAAAAAGTCATTACTGAACAAATAAATGGACAATACATACTATAAAGGCAAATGTTGCTAAACTTAAAGTACTTAAACTTTGTGATCTACTATTCTTCTCTATCATATGCCCCTAGGGACAGAGATGTGCTATGACTGGGACTTCTTTACTAATGCCAAAGAACCATATGCATTACAGCTTACTGAGCATAAATGCCTCCAGAAAGTCATATTTTATCCCTGGTTCTCCATGGCCACTTCTTCCATGTTGCTTTTCTCCATATCTGGATGTTTAGATGTAAGTAGTAAAAAAAGTCTCCATAAAACACCTCAGTATTTCAGTAATAAATTTATCTTACAGTTGCACTTTGATCATAAGAATAATCATTCTTAGAATTGGGTAAATTTCTTCTCTCTAATCACATTTAACAACTAGAATTAAACTAGATATGTTGTTACCTCAACTTTCTTGTTGATGAGACACAAATTACAGAGTCACCTATGATACCACACTTTTCCTTTTAAGAGAAAATTAAATCAGAATAAGATGA
Source organism: Mus minutoides (assembly GCA_902729485.2). Classification (NCBI taxonomy): domain Eukaryota; kingdom Metazoa; phylum Chordata; class Mammalia; order Rodentia; family Muridae; genus Mus; species Mus minutoides. The sequence continues at coordinate 27,749 of CACVCL010022608.1, forward strand.
ACTTATAGTTTCATTGCAAAGTTGAAGAAATATTAAAGACAATACAGTATATTATTTAAAATGAACTAGATGTAGATTTTCCAAGTATGAACTAGAGCTGTTACTAGTGAGCTGTGGGTATTTTTTTCTTTATCTCTTTCCCTAATATTTACCAAAATCATAACAAAAATTCTTCCAGCCTACTCTAGTTTAAAAAATTCCCATAAATTTCAGCCACATTAAGAGTGAGAAGCAGAGGAACTGTGAAGAAGCACTAGGTCTTCAATTTGGCTCAGTCCCAGAGTGTCCCACACTGCTTACAGCTTCTGTAGGAGGGGGTGATGCAGATAATTCATCTCACAGATCCTAACTTCACATCGACAGTGTTGAAATCATGAGAAGAACACAAACTTTAAGTCATTACACACAAGCATGAAGAATTAATGTGTTTAGTGAGATGTAGACACAAACCACAGTATTTCGGAAGTGATTTCAATCATTCTCAGCAGTACCTCAGTAAGTAAAATTGTTGATAGTGTCTTCCCACTTTTGTGTCCAAATTCATTTTCACAGAAAAATACAAAATTTATTTCACGCATGTAACTGCAGATTGGCTAAATCAAGTTAAATTTGGGGAGAAAAGATTTAGTGTCCACCTACTGGGCTGTAGTTGGTGGTGGCTTCCTGTGTTGATTGATTGCAGTTCTTCTTTCTTCCCGTCTGGATACACCCAGCATAGTGTTCGGTCGACTCTATAATCTAACACTGAAGTTATTATTTTTCTAGACAATTCTCTAATTTTGGCACTTTTACTTTTTGGTTTGGGTTCTATTTTCAGAATTTATTCCAAAATAAAATATTCCAATTAGGAACATTGATATTTCTATGATTTAATTCCTACTTACTTTTTATTAATTTCCTGTGATTGATGCGTATAGACACATACAAACACACACACACATATACACACACATACACATACATATATGCACACTTACACCACAATAATTGATAATAACACAGAATAAAGCCAAATTACTCAACTCAGAAAACATTAGTATATTCAACTGTAGTGTGTATAAGAGAATAAAATCAAATTGGTTAAATTTCCCCCTTATACATTCAGGTATTTTTTTCTTCTTCCTAAGAGTCTGGGAACAATGTGGACATAGCATTTCTATTATCCCTCAACTCAAGCTCCTCTTTAACTTCTTCTCCTCAGAAACTCACAAACATTAAGAGTAGTTTCTATTAGACAAATCTTCATCATATTGATTCATGCTATGCTTCAGGCATTGACACACTAACCCTTTGTTTGGATTCTTCTGTTTCTTCTTCATGCTAGAGAAATATTTAAAGAGATTTGCACAATTTTGAAAGTCTGGTCATATTTTAGCTTTGCAAATACCCAGAGGATTGGTAATCTTCTCTTTTGAAACCTTTGCCAAGGCCATTTGCTTACTCCCACTGGTACCTACAAACATCATTAGCTGTGGCTAGTTTTAGAAATGCTGTTGGGTTGTGGATTGAATTCATACTTATGTACATGCTAGGCCAGAAGTTTACCCATCCATCTCAAAAATATTAACCCAGAACTCCTGTCTAAAGGAAATTCAAGGACAAAAAGTGAAGCAGGGACTGAAGGATTGGCCTTCCAGAGACTGCCCCATCTTGGGATCCATAATATCTGCAGACACCAAACCCAGACACTATTGCTGATACCAAGAGGTGCTTACTGACAGGAGCCTGGTATAGCTGTCCCCTGAGAGGCTCTGCCAGAGCATAACCACCAACACAGATGGTGATGCTCTCAGCCAACCATTGGACTGAGCACAGGGACCCCAATGGAGGAGTTAGGGGAAGAACTGAGGAGCTGAAGAGGTTTGCAACCCCAAAGGAAGAACAACAATATCAACTGACCAAATCCCCCAGAGTTCCCAGGGGCTAAACCACCAACCAAAGAGTACCCAGGGCTCCAGCTGGTTATGTAGCAGAAACTTGCTTTATCTGGTATCAGTGGGAGGGGATGTCCCTGGTCCTGTGGAAACTTGATGCGATGCCCTAGCATAGAGGAATACTAGGGCAGTGAGGCAGGAGTGGGTGGATGGGGGAGCATCCTCATAGAATCAGGGGAAGGAACTATGAGATAGCTGGTTTTAGGAGTGGAAACCAGAAAGAGAAATAACATTTGAAATGTAAATTAATAAAGTAACCAATTTTTAAAAAATATTTTTTTCTACTGAGAATCATATATAAACCTTCTTCATGCAGTATTTGACTTAGAGTAATGACTTTAAGTCATTTATGTTGGAACATATGGTTAAAGTTGATTACCTTTTGAGACTGAAGCAGGCCATCATGAAAGAAAGTCCCTGACCTAGAAAGCCTCACTTATTGATTCTCTCAAAATCTTTTTTAAATTTAATATTTATTTTATTTATTCACTTTATTTATATCTTACTCACTGCCCCCTCTCAGTCACCACCCCTGCAATCCATCTCCTATTCCCCTCCCCTCCTTCTTTGAGTGGGTGGGGGCCCACAGGGTATACTCTAATCCTGACACTTCAAGTCTATTTGAGGCTAAGCACTTCCTCTCCCACTGAGGCCAGACAAGTCAGCCCAGTTAAAAGAACATATCCCACGTACAGGTAACAGCTTTTAGGATAATCTCTTTGCCAGTTTTTCAGGACCCACATTAAGACCAAGCTACACATCAGCTACATATGTGTGAAGAGGCCCATGTATGTTCCTTGGTTGATGGTTCAGACTCTGAGAACCCCATGGGTCCAGGTTAGTTGATTCTGTTGGTGTTCCTGTGGAGTTCCTATTCCTTTGTGCCTCACAATCCTTCCTCCTATTTTTCCATAAGTGTCCAAGCTCAATCCACACCTTGGCTGTGGGTGTCTGTATCTGTGAGAGTCAGCTGCTCAGTGGAGCCTCTCAAAGGACAGCATGCTTCTGTCCGCAAGCATAACAGAGTATTATTAATAGTATTAGGCATTGGTGCTTACCCATGGGATAGGTCTGCAGTTGGCTGGTTATTAGTTGGTCATTCCCTCAGTATCTGCTCTCTCCCTCATGCCTGCATTACATGGAGACCGGATAAAATTTGGGTTGAAAATATTGTGAGTAGGTTTGTGCCTCTATTGCTCCACTGAGGTTCCTGTCTGGCTACAGGAGGTGGCCTCTTCAGGTTCTGTATCTCCAATGTAGTGAATCACAGCTAAGATCACCCCCACTGATTCTTTGGTGAGTCCCTTATTCAGAGTCTCCATCTCATCCTGGAGATGCACCCCAATTCCTTATCCCTGTCAGTTGCAGATTTCCATTCATTTTCATGGCCATCTAGCCATCTTGTTTATCCTTCACCACACCTGACTCTGAGCCTCCTATTCTGCCATCCACCCTCTCTCCAAGTTTCCTTCACCATCTCCTCTTATGACTATTTTATTCCCCCTTCTAAGTGAGATTCAAGGTTCCTGTTTTCACCTTCCTCCCTGTTTACCTCCTTTGAGTCTGTGGAATATATCAGGGTACCTGTATTTTATGGCTAATATCCACTTGTTAATACATACCATGCATGTCCTTTTGGTACTGGGTTATCTCACTCAGGTTGATAATCTCAAGTTCTTACAATCTTACAGAAAGATTTTCATAGCACTTTTTAAACTCTTCTACAAAATCAAGACTGAGGAATTCTTCAAAACTCATTTTATGTGACTAATATTTAATATGGAACCTGAATTAAATACTGACAAACCACTACATAAAACAAGTCAAAACCAAAACACCTCCTGCAGTCATGGCTACTGCAGGACCATGGTTGTATGCTATGAACATTCTATTAGAAATGGCAGCCCCAGCATCCGTTACTTCTCGTGATATTCCTGAAGCTTGTCCAGAGTTTGAAGAACTTTCACAATCTTTCATCTACTGCACTATGTTAGTGTAAAGAATTTATGTCTTGCTATTTAAAAACTGTGATTCTCCTTTGTACTGATCATTCACAGTGCTCATCAGTGTCAGAGATAAGATGAAACAGTAAGCCTGTTTGTTCCAGGCTGTATCAATCATATTTTCTTTAATCAAGCCAATTTCCTAAATGTTTTAATAAATAGTTTTACTCATATGTAGTTTCTAAGTATTTTGATGAATGTGAATATACATATCACAGTTAGGTGACTTACAATTTTTCCCACCTTACTTTATAAGACAAGGTCTTTCACTGATCCTAGAGTTCTGTTTAGATAGAGTGTTAGCTCATAAGCCCTGGATTCCCTCTGAATCCTTCTTCCAACACCACTGTTATATAAGCTTTCCTCCATGCTTTTTTTTTTTTTTTTTTTTTTTTTGGAACTGAGAATCCAAGCTCAGGTTCTCATGGCAGGCACTTTGCACAGAAAGCCATTTCCTCAGCCTGAATTATTTTAAGCAGATAATTTCAAACTTGAGATATAACATAAAAAGAACTTCTGAAAGAGGTGGTGTGTGTGTGTGTGTGTGTGTGTGTGTGTATGTGTGTGTGTGTGAGAAAGCTAGAGAGAGAGAGAGAGAGGTAGAAATGTTCTCTTTCTGTGTTTGTGTTTGTGTGTGTGTGTGTGTGTGTGTGTGTGTGAGAGAGAGGTGGAAATGTGCTCTATCTATCTATCTATCTATCTATCTATCTATCTATCTATCTATCTATCTATCTATCTATCTTCTATCTATCTCTCTGAGTGTGCTAAGTGAAAAGCTTTCTACTGTTTTAGTAGATTTAGTATATTTAGATAACCTAGCTTAGGAAGATAGCATTTATCTTTGAACATTTTCTTGAAGACTTGTTCAACCTTCTATATTATTTTTATATATACTTGTCATTGTTTCTTTTAAAGTTTAACCTCATTTAAAATACAACCTGTAGGGCTGAGCATGAAAGGTACCAAATATTTTAGTGTTGATTGATTTCACACCTACAACAATCGAACCATGCAAATTCTTGTTTCTTTTCTCTTTACAAGTATTTTCCTTAAAAAAAAAATAAAGTTTATGTTTTATGAATGCCTTGGTATAATGATGAGTATGGTTTAATTGGGATTTAGATTATATTAATTTTTCTTATTTTATAGAAATTAAGTTTTGTAGGGGTTCTAAAAACACTGTGGGCTGTTGCTGTTCCTTCTGAGTCCTAATGTTAGTTAGTCCAGTCCACTTATATGTACGCCTAATGTGAACTGATATTTCTGCCAGTGAAGAAAGAATGAAATAAGAAAATGTGGTGTGATTCAGTGTCGCTGGTGTTTGCCGCTTTGTGTGTTTTTCTTTTCCCCACAATTTATCTTATCCCCAACCCCCACTCCCATCCCAACTGTCACTCCCAACCCACCCCTCCCCCAGTGTCACCCTCTAACACTAGACAGAAGAGACACAAGGATGGAAGAGAGTGAGGAATTAGGAAAAACCCCTGAAGTTAATTTCTTTCCTCTTGTTTTTCTTAAACCATGACTACTAACAAACCACAAACAACCTCTAACTGACCAACACCACTGTCAGCCTATTGGGGTTCTAGCATATATGTACCTTCTGCAAAGTTCCTACAATTCCAAATATCACACAGTTGCTGAAATTATCTGTAGCTGGCAAATCCAAACATCGGCTAGGATATGAGGCAAATCTTGCTCAGCTGCTGTGGACAGTGCAGAGCAGCCACACATCCTTATACCAGGGATTAAAATGAAAGCATACTCTTATAGCACTAATGTGCTTTTAGAGAAACCTAACTTCCAAAATTGTCTCTACACTTCAGCAACCATATGGCTGAGATTTCATGGGCATGGTATCCCGTCTATGGTTAGTAATCAGTATCTCACAGCAGGCATCCTAGCTCCATGGCCCATACAATGTTCCTGTCCCTTCTTCTGCCCTGTTCTCTGAGCTTTAGCTGTACTATTTGGGCAGGCCATCCATGGCCACTTATTCTCTGCATTTTGACTAGTAGTAGATCTCTGTAGCAAAAGAAATTTCTTTGCTGGAAAGTGAGAGTCATAATTATCTGTGGGTATGAGGAAAATCACCTGGAAGAAAGTTAGAAACTGTATTGATTTAGTATGATGAGGACACCAATTGACATGAGAATATAATGAGGGAGATTTCTCAAGACTGCATATATTCCTAAATGAACTATGGGCAACCAATGTTTCCTGAGAGAGTAAGAATTAGTCATTTTTAGGGATGACTTTCCTAATAGGCAATCTAATACATAATGGTAGTCATCTCTAAACACATGTTCTTATGAGTAACCCTTATGAGTGTGTGCGCACACACACACATTATAGAAAAAAAACCTTATAAAGAGTTGGATGAAAAGAGATGGAGATAATAAAAATACAGCATTCAAGTAATAAATTCTCAATATAATGAAAAATATGAGCTGTACACTGCTAGTATATCATTCAGCTATAAAATAGAACGTTGTTTTATAGTTTGTAGCACCCTGGGTGGAACTGGAGGGAAATAAGGGAAATGACCAGGTACAGAAAGCCAAATACTGCATGCTCTCACTCAAATGTAAAAGCCAAGACATTTTATTGAAACTGGGAGTGGATCAGTTGTAATAGAGCCTGGGAGGACTGGAAAGAAGGGAGTATTGTGAGGTTGGAGAACAGGAATCAAAATCGAGTTGCCTCAGAAGAATACCTACTAACTTATCACTGGGATGAGCCTGGTTAAGGGCAATTTGTTATGTATTTTATAAAGAACTAGCAAAAAATGCAAAGGTTTTAAAAAGAAACAAAGAAACAATGGACATTTAATGGGATATTATTGCTGAAAAGATTTTATCCCAATCAGGGGCTTCTACCCCACCTTTGATTATTCAGTTAACAGATATAAGATACATGTGCCTTTTAATTTATGATAAAATTTTTCAGCAAAAGAGCTGGGCAGATATCTACCCTCTATGCTATTAGAATCTACTTTCCTTTTAATAACCCTGAACTATTCCTTGCTATGTTCTGTCTGGGCTGCTCTAACTTCAGCTGGCTGGCCCTCATTACCATGATTTTAAGATTCTCACCCTATGCATCTTCTCCTCTCACCACATCTTTAGTCTCCTCCATCTCCTTGAGTGGTTACTCAGACCCCATACCCAGGAACTCCAAACCCCGCATATGTCTCTTCTGGCTACATATTGGCTGTTGGCATTTTTATTTAACCAGTAGTTTTAAATTAAGGAGCATTGTACATGCAGATTCACTCATTCCTGGGACCAACCAGGTCTTGGGGGCTAGTACTTATCATTATAATACATATTAAAAGGTCAAACGTCAAAAGAATAGAAACATTTTTCACCATGATTTGATAAAATCTGCATGGATTGTCACAATGTACTCCATTTAAATATATAATTATTATTCAATGGAAATATAGTACAGATAATACATAATTCATCATTATCACCACCACCATCATTTAAAGAGAACAATTGTCCATGGAACAGCACTAGAGACTGTTTCTAAGAATACAAATCATCATGTTTACATATCACAAGCTTTCCTCATTCGACCCCAGAGCTTCTTCATAACCCTTTTGACCTCCTCATTTCTGAGGGTATAGATTAACGGGTTCAGCATAGGTGTCACCAGGGTGCAAAACACAGTTACAGCTTTGTCAGTGGGGAAGGAGGTCATGGGCCTTAGGTACAGGTATGAACAAGGTACAAAGAATAAGACAACAACAGTGACATGAGAGGCACAGGTAGACAGGGCTTTGCGACGCCCTTCTGCACTGTGATTCCTTAGGGAGTGAAGGATGACTACATAGGAAGCAACCAGCATAGAGAAAATGACTAAACACAGTGACCCACTGTTGGCGGCGATCAGGGGCCCCAGAGTGTGAGTGTCAGTGCAGGCCAACTCCAGGAGTGGTATTAAGTCACACATAAAGTGATCAATGATATTTGGGCCACAGAAGGGTAACTGGGCCATAAACAAAATCTGTATTCCTCCATGGATGAATCCTAAGATTACAGCAGCCCCCACCAGGAATATGCACAGAGGTCGGTTCATGATGGTCATGTAGTGCAAGGGCTTGCAGATGGCTACATAGCGATCATAGGCCATGGAAATCAGCAAGATGATTTCAGCTGCAGCAAAAAAATGCTCAGTAAAAAGCTGAGTCATGCAGCCATTGAAGGATATGGTGCTCTTCTCAGAGATTAGGTCATAGATCATTTTGGGTGCTATGGAAGAGGAGTAGAAACCATCTATGATGGACAAGTAGGACAGAAAGAAGTACATGGGAGTGGCCAGGGCTGGGCTGATGAAGATGGTGACTGAGATGAGCGTGTTACCTGCCAGTGTGATCAAATAGATTATTAAGCACACAATAAATAAGAATTTCTGTAGATCTGGGTCTTGGGTCAGGCCCAGGAGGATGAACTCTGTGACATTGCTCATTTTTTCTTTTGGGTTAGTTCAGGTTCTCTGGATATAAGCATCTGAAAAACAAGAGAATACCC
>CACVCL010022612.1:0-36189 GCA_902729485.2 Mus minutoides
GATTTGTGGCAAGATATTGTGTAAATTTGTTTTTGTCATGGAATATCTTGTTTTCTCCATCTATGGTGTTTGACAATTTTGCTGAGTATAGTAGTCTGAGCTGGCATTTCTCTGGGGATCTGTATGAGATCTGTCCAGGATCTTCTAGCTTTCATAGTCTCTGGTGAAAAGTCTGGTGTAATTCTGATAGGTATGCTTTTATATGTTACTTTACCTTTTCCCCTTACTGCTTTTAATATTTTTCTTTGTTTTGTGCATTTGGTGTTTTGACTATCATGTGATGGGAGCAATTTCTTTTCTGGTCCAATCTATTTGGAGTTCTGTAGGCTTCTTGTATGTTTATATGTATCTTTTTCTTTAGGTTAGGAAAGTTTTCTTCTATAATTTTGTTGAAGATATTTACTGGCCCTTTAAGTTGGGAATCTTAACTCTTCTACACCTATCATCCTTAGGTTTGGTCTTCTCATTGTGTCCTTGATTTCCTGGATGTTTTGAGTTAGGATCTTTTTGCATTTTGCATTTCTTTGACTGTTATGTCAATGTTTTCTATGGTACCTTCTGCAACTGAGATACTCTCTTTTATCTATTGTATTCTGTTGGTGATGCTGGCATCTATGACTTCTGATCTCTTTCCTAGGTTTGCTATCTCTAGGGTTGTCTCCCTTTGTGATTTCTTTATTTTTTCTATTTCCATTTTTAGATCCTGGATGGTATTGTTCAATTCCTTCACTTGTTTGGTTGTTTTTCCTGTAATTTAAAAAATGATTTTTGTGTTTCATCTTTAAGGGCTTCTACCTGTTTACCTGTGCTCTCTTTTATTTTTCTAAGGGAGTTATTTATGTCCTTTTTACAGTCCTCTATCATCATCCTGAGATGTCATTTTAAAACAGAGTCTTGATTTTCTGGTTTGTTGGGGTAACAAGGGCTTGCTATGGTGGAAGAACTGAATTCTGATGAAGCCAAGTGGCCTTGGTTTCTCTTGCTTATGTTCTTGCCCTTGCCTCTCAATATCTGGTTATCTCTAGTATTAGCTGGTCTTGCTGTCTCTGACTGTGGCTTGTCACTCTTGCAAGCCTCTGTGTCATTACTCTTGGGAGACCAGTTCTCTCCAGGAGGAATTTGTGTATGAAGAGCTGTGGTACAGGGTCAGTTCTGGGGTGCAGACAGAAACCAGAAGGATCCTGTCCCCAGCTGTTACTTGATTCCTGTGTCCTGATGGCTCTGGGAGGGTCCCTCTTGAGCCAGGAGTTTGAACAGAAATGGTCATCTTACCCGTGCTTGCAGTTATGTCAGCTCTCCTGGGAAACCAACTGTCTCCTGGTGGTATTTGTGTATGTAGCACTGTGGCACAGGATCAGCTCAGGGTACAGATAGAAACTGGAAGGTTCCTGTCCCAGGCTGCTCCTCAGTTTCTGTGTCCTGATAGCTCCAGGAGGGTCCCTCTGAGTAGAAGTGGTGGTCTTGTCTGCACTCACAGTCTTATCCATACTCCTGGGAGACTAGTTCTCTCCCGGTGCTTTGGGCATGGGTTCTTTCTTTCTTTCTTTCTTTCTTTCTTTCTTTCTTTCTTTCTTTCTTTCTTTCTCTCTCTCTCTCTCTCTCTCTCTCTCTCTCTCTCTTTCCTTCTTTCTTTTTCTCTCTCTCTTTCTTTCTTTCCTTCTTTCTCTCTCTCTCTCTCTCTGTGACTTCTATCCTTGACTCTCTGCTTTCAGCTTGATCCATATATATCTATATTTTTATGAACCTTTCCATTGAGGTATTTAAATTGGCTTATTGAGATTTTCATGTATGGCAACAGTTCAGTTTGGGATTTTGTTTTAGAAATGCAAACTGGTTTTTGATTGATTTCCTTAATTTATTCATTTTCTTCTTCAAGATGTTTGACCAAAGTTAAAATCATTCTTTTGAGTTTTTTTTTTTCTGGACGTTCTTTTTGGTCATTTCATCAGGGGCCATTACTATGGGATCTGTGTTTTTTGGAATTATACTTGTTATTTTGGTTTTTTTATGTTGTTTTTATTTCTGAAATAGGATGTGCACATCTGAGATTAGTTCTTTTTGGTCCAAGTCACTTTTTTTCTTCCAGCAGGAATTTTTACAGTGTTCAGTAGGAGACTAATTCATAGCAGGCTTAGAGTGTCAATTTCCTCTATTTAGTATTTAAGGCTAAATCCTTTGCTTGTCAGTTATTGTCTGGTGCATGCAGCTATTTGGTCAATGAGCTTGGAAAATTTTTCTTCTGGCTGTGTGCCTTCGTTTTAAGGCCAGATGGGGAAGCTGGATTGCCTCAATTAGGCAGTGAACAGGCTTTGGTGAGTTGAGAAGAGAGGGACAGGTCTGGGTCTCTTGGCCATATCAGAGTAAGTGGCAGTCCCTGGCAATCAGCTTTGGAGCTATAAAGTCCCTGGTGGTGAATAAGCTGGGACTTGTGAGCATAAGAGAAAATATGGGTTGGAAAAAATGGTGGAACCTGACAAGAAGCTATAGAGTTTTGAGGTAACCTTCACCTTAATCTCTTATTCACTTTTGGACACAATGTGGAAAGGCAAAGAAACTCACTAGTTGTTATGATTTTCAAACTTCTAGCTGAGTAAGCCAGGTTTTGCATTAGAGGATAGAATTCTTAGCTTTCAGAAGTTCCAGCTAAATCAGTAGAGAATTTCCCATTGCAGCATTGCTGAATTAAAAATTATTCAGTTCTCTGTGATCCATGAGCTAGTTATACAGGAGAGAGGAAACGGAAAGGAGAGAGAGAGAGAGAGAGAGAGAGAGAGAGAGAGAGAGAGAGAGAGGATTCTTCATAGGAAACTTTAAAAAATTATTTCAATATTAGGCTTTGTACAAATAAAATAGAAAATATTGATTAAAATGAAAAAAAACCATATCACCCATAGTTATTTAATTCTCACTCTTCCTAAAATGTTAAATAATATAGGCAGTCTTTATTATGTGATGTATGTGGGATTAACTGAGTAAGCCATATTAAGGAGAAAGATTCTTGTTGAAATAGAAAAGAACGTTGAGCTCCTAAGCTTAGGTGATCTGACCATATATACAAATTCTTTCTGTGGTAAAATACTCAACAAAATACGAGGAAGAAAGGGTTTATTTTGACTCCCAGTTTAAGGGTAAAATCCATTGTGGGGGAAGATTTGGTGACAGGAGCCTGAGGCAGCTAGTCACGGAGCATCCATAGTGAAGAAGCAAAGCAAGATGAATGCTGGTGGCTACATTTGTTTTCTCATTTTCATTAAGTCCAGGACCTTAGCCCAAGAAACAGTACAAGTATTTAGGGTTGGTCTTCCTCTCCAATTACTCTAGAAGTTCCCTCCAAAACAAACCCAGAAGTTACCTCTTAGGTGGTTTTAGAGCTTATCATGTTGATAATATTAATCATCACAAGTCCATTCCTTGTCAACATGAGATCCTCAAGATATAATCTTTCACTGTTTCTCCTCATAGGCTTGTGGCCATCTTAAAGTGCAGGATGTGTTTATTTTAACTTCAAAAGTGCCTCTAGTCTAACAGTTCCAAGGCTTTTCAAAATGTACACTCAATCTTGGGCATTCTCTCAACTGTAAGCCTCTGTAACACCCCAAACAAGTTATATGCTTCCCCTATATAATAACACAGAATAAATGGTCCTGATATGGAGGAGAGGGATTGGGACATAGCAAGGAAATATTTGACCAAACATTAGACTGAAAGGGAAAACATTAAATCCTGTAAGTCCTTCGTGGGTATCGTGGGTATCGTGGGTATCGTGGATATCTCGAGCTCTGTGGTAGAATCTCTGAGACCCAAAGGGTTTGGACCATGCTTCTCAGCTCTGACGATGTGGAAGATGCATCCTCTTTTTTGAGACGGCGTCTGGCTCGGTGTCTGGCTGTGTGCCTAGGCTGGCCTTGAAGTCACCATGTAGCTCAGGCTGACTTCACATTGACTGGTTTTCCTGCCCCACCCTCTCAAGTGTTTAGTTTATAGACATGCATGGTCGTGCCCCACTTATTGTTTCTTTTTTTATTAGATCCCCACGCAGAGATATATTCAGATATTCTGGACATTCTCTTCCACCCAGTCATCTTTTTAATTCATCTAAAGCTTTTTAATCTAAATCCTCTACCATGTCTATGAGCCAACATGTGAACCTCACTCAAAATTCCTTTTAGCTTAAAATGATGGTGTGTAGTATAGTATTCCTATAAGATTTCACATATTATGTACATACTTGAAAAAACACACCTGAAAGTGAAGATCGTAGTGGCTGCATGAAGTTTGTTTAGCTTACAGTGACAGTGAAGATTCGTTGTCAGGGATCTCATTTAAATACTTATTTATTGTGCTATGTTACATCCAGTGATGAAATCCTGTCAACTCTGTCTAGCTGTCCCTTTTCTCCCTCATCCCTTTTCTAACAAGGATGCTGCTTTATTTTCTTCAAAAGTGTTTTGTCTATTTATTCAATGTGTATAGATCTTTCTCCTGCATCTATTCCTGTGTGCCACATGTATGAAGTGCCCTTGCTAGAAGTGCCCAGGCTAGAAGAAGGGATTCGAGCCACGGGCACTGGAATTACAAGTGAGCTCTCATGTGGGTGCTGGGAGTCAAACCCTGGTCCTCTAGAAGGGCATCCAGGGCTCTTATATGAACTTTCTCTAGTCCCAGAGATGTGATTTCTGAACCATCTGCTGTAGCAAAATTGAAACAAAAAATCCTCAGTAGGAAGACTGGGAACAAAATATAGAAGATATAATTGTTACTGTTTCTATAAAGAACATATCACCTAAATTCATCTGAAGTGGCAGCCACAGGATCTCTTAGAATAGTCTGCAAGTCCATTCACACTTTCCTGAATGTCTCCTTAAAGATGAACAAGAAGATGCTATAGTTATAAAATAAGGCCAATGTTCCTCTTTTTTCATAAATAAGAATGCTGATTTCATTACCAGAATCTTATAAGATTTAATCCTTTCCCACCTTCAGTGAGTATGAACTCTAGGCGTCTCTTGCAAACATTTATGTGTGTGAATCCTATGGTTGTTAGGAGTTTTAAGGATATATTGTTAATCTATTAACAGGCTAATAAACTCTTTACAAGGTGTACTTTCAAGACAAATAGTTTCAGTGTCTCAACCATATGGTAGGGTTTTTCAAGGAATCTATTAGTTACAGTGTGGCAAGGCACTGTGAAGAGGAATGTAGCAGCTTACACAATCTGTTCTTGAAGAAGTGCTGTGGATTTTCAGAATTGACAGTAATAGGCAATCCCACTACTCATTGTTAAAGAGCTTCTCGGTTATGGCTTCTTAATGTAATTTAATAATTTAACTAATGGTTTCATTTTTTTGGCTTTGGTCTTTTCAAACTTACTGTAAATGTATAAAAGGGGATTTTGAAGATACATTTAAAGTATACCATGCACTCTAACACTGGATAAAATTGTACTATTGAGTAATTATTGAGGTTTTTATTGTTTTCAGGGAGATTCAAGCTTTTGGTGAATTTCTTTTCACAGGATGGCAGACCTGTGCTTTCATAAACAGCCTGTGCTTTGGTGAATAACTGAGCTTGTCTTAGCCGAGATGCTTTGCCTCTGAATAGGTAAATACGTCTAACATGCTTGCTCTCAATAAAATAATAGGAATACTTACTTAGCACATTGTTTGACAGATGGTCCTAATTAGCAAATTATTTTTACTGTGATACCTTCAAGTAAACACATGAAGTGTTGATTTGCAGATCTGTATAGAAGCCTGATCTGTTTTCCCACCAGCTTATATTACAGAAATTACTTCTAATAATAGGCAGCATAAGATCACACCTGACATCAGAACCATTACAACAAGTTTCCATTAGCTATGACTTCTGAGCTTTTTCTAGACTGTAAAATATTGATAGCAATTACAATGGTAGGGAAATATCTTGCTCCCTTTCTGTTTTGTAAACTGAAAATTATTTTACAGTATATTCTAATCAAAGTTTTTCCCCTCAACCAACTTCATGCTCCCTTTCCCTCTTTTTTCTTTAGGAAATAAATGGGCCAATTAAAAATAAACACAGAATAAAACAAAGTAAACAGAGAAAGAGAACAGAAATCCCCCAAGAAATAGAATAAGCAAAGGAACATACACATGGAGTCATAATACACAGGCACACATAAAATCTATTAAAACCAAAATTGGAAACCACAATGTATAAACAAAAACCAAGTAAAGTAAAAAAACAAAAAAATGCCGAAACAAAGCACCATGAGACAAAACATTTCCAAAACTACCATTAGTATTATTTTGTGTTGGCCATCTACTGCTGGCTATGGGGCCTACCCTTATGTGGTTAATATACCCAGTGATACTCCATTAGAGAAAACTAATCTTTCCTTTGTGAGTGGTTGTCAATTGGAAATAGCTTCTGGGTTAGGGATGGAAACTCGTGTTCACTTCCCCTCCCATCTCTGGGACCCTGTCTGTCTTGGACCTGTCCAGACCCTGTGCATTCTGCTACAGTTTCTGTGAGTTTATATGTGCATCAATTCTGTTGTATATGGAAGACACTGGTTCCTTGGTGTCTTCCTTGCCCCTGGCTCTTCCATATGTCTCTCTGATGTGGGAGGAGAAAGTTTGATGAAAGCATTCCATTCCATTGAAGACTGAGTTTTCCATAATCTCTCACTCTTTGCACATTCTCTAGCTCTGGGTCACTGTATTCATTCTCATTGTCTGCAGGAGGAAGCTTCTTGGACTCTGGCTGCAAGACACTGATCTGTGATCACAGCAGAATGTTGTTAGGAGTTGTCTTATTGCTATACTTCTTTAGTAGAACAACAATATTCAGGTTTTCCCTACTTCCATGGATTATCTAGTCTCATCCTTGGCCATTCACGCCATTCAGGCATGGGTTCTATCTTCTGGAGTGGCCCTTAAATACCATCAAGGAGAAGTTGGTTATCCCCACAATATGTGTGCACTATTGCACCAGCATATCATGCAAGCAGATCACTGTTGTAGACAACAAAGGTTGTATCTAGGTTGGTGGTTGCCTTTCTCCTTTAGTAGTATGCAGAATACCTTCCAGTAACCAGGATCACCAGTCCATAGGGGTGAAGGCTCTATTTAGGCACAAGATCAACTTCTCCATGTTCAGTAAAATAGTAGGTATTGTCTTCGGCAATAGGGTCTTAACATCAGTATGTGGAGAGAGACCAATAGCCTTGGCAATAACCTGAGTTATTTGGATGTTTTCATGGAGACCCTTTGGATGACAATTTAATTAGTTGTAACCCATTCCTAGAACTGGAAGTTTCAGGTCTAGTTGGGGCTTTCTCTCCCCAGATATGTGTTGGTTCTATTTAAGTTTCTTTCATGTATGTATGTATGTATGTATGTATGTATGTATGTATGTATAAGCTTATATAGGTTATAGGTTTCCATATAACTCCTCAAATGTTCCTTAGTGTTAGCTGTATTTCCCTATATCTCCCTTTCCCTTCTTCCCTCCCTTTGATTTACTTACTTATCCTATTCCAGTCTCCGCAAACCCTGTATCTACATATATATTCTGTTTCCTCTACCTAAGGTGTTCCTTCACTTCCCCCAGTCTCTTACTTTATACCTAACCTCTGTGGTTGTGTAGATACTAGAACACCTATCGAAGAGTCTTAAAACGTAACATTCACGTATAAGAGAATACACAACATATTTGTCTTTTGGAGTCTGTGTTACCTCATGCAGGATAATTCTAGTTCCATCCACTTACCTGAAAATTTCACGATTTCAGTTTTTTAAATAGTTGAGTAGTATTCCATTGTGTAAATGTACCACATTTTCATTATCCATTCATTTGTTGGTGGGCATCTAGGCTGTTTCCAGTTTGGGGCTATTATGAATAGAGTAGCAATGAACATGGATGAGCAAGTGTCTCTTTGGGTATGTGCCCTAGAATAGTATAGCTGGATCTTGAGGTAGATCTATTGCCAGCTTCCTGATGGACTTCCACACTGATTTCCATGGCAGCTGTACAATCTGCACTCCCGTCAGCAATTGATTTCCCTTTCTTGTATATCCTTGCTAGCATGTGCTGTTATTTGTTTTATTTGATCTTGCCCATTCTGACTGGTATAAGATGAAATCTCAAAGTAGTTTTGGTTCCCATTTCCCTGATGACTAAGGATGTTAATCATTTTGTTAAGTGTTTCTTATCCATTTGTGTCTCATCTTTTGAGAATTCTGTTTAGTTTTGTATCCCATTTCAATTGAGTTATTTGTTGTTTTAACGTCCAGTTTTTAAAAATTCTTTACCTTTTAAAGATATTAACCCTCTATACAATATGTAATTGTTCAAGCTCTTTTCTCATTCTGTAAGCTGTGGTTTTGTCCTAATGATGGTGTTCTTTGATGTACAGACATTTTTCAGTTTCAAAGTTCTGTTACTAATTGCTGTTCTTATGCCTATACTATTGGTATCCTGTTCAAAAAAATTTTCTGTGCTAATGAGTTAAGCATATTCCTGACTTCTTTCCAATCATAATTCAGGGTATCTGTCCTTATGTTGAGGTCTTTGATCCATATGGAGTTGAGTTTCACGCAGGATGATAAATCTGGATCTAGTTGGATTATTCTACATACAGCCACCCAGTTTGACCATCACCATTTGTTGAAGATGCTGTCTTTTTATGGTGTGTATTTCTGGCTACTTTGTCAAAAATCTGGTGTCTGTAGGCTATAGACTTATATGTACATCTTTCATTTCATTGATCAATTGTCTGTTTTTGTGTCAATACTATGCTGTTTTTTTTTATTACTATAGCTCTGTGTAAAATAGTATAAATTGAGGATGTATAAATAGTATAAATCAGAGAGGATGATATTTTTAAAAGTTCTTTTATTATTAAGAATTGTTTCAGCTATACTGGATTTCTTGTTTTTCTAAATGAAGCTGAAAATTGTCTTTTCAATTTCTGTGAAAAGTTATGTTGGGATTTTGAGGAAGATTATGTTGAATCTATAGGTTGCTTTTGATAGTATGGCCATTTTTACTATATTAATCCCTTTAAACCATAAGCATGGAAGATCTTTCCATCTTCTGATATCTTCTTCCATATATCTTAAAGTCTTTGTTGTACAAGTCTTTTACTTGCTTGGTTAGAGTTACCCCCAACTAAGAGACTTTATTTAGTTTTTTGAGGTGATTGTCAAAACTATTTTCCCTGATTTCTTTTCCAGTTTGTTTGCCATTTATATAAAGGAGGGCTTCTGGTCTTTGTGTGTTAATTCTGTGTTCTACTACTTTGCTGAAGGTGTTTATCAGTCATGAATGTTTCTAGGTGAAGTGTTCAGGGTCATATATACATAAAATTATCAGATCTGCAAATGAAGATACTTTGACTTTGTTCTTTCCTAATTATATTCACTTGGTTTTCTTTATTGGTCTTACTGTACTAGCCAAGACTTCAAGTACTATATTGAATAGGTATGGATAAAGTGGGCATCCTCATCTTGTTCCTGATTTTAGTGGCAATGCTTTCAATTTCTCTCTGTTTAGGTTAATGTTGGCTGTGAGCTTGCTGCAAATCACCTCTATTATGTGGAGGTATGTCTCTTGTATCCCTAGTATCACCAGGACGTTTATCAAGGGGTATTGGGTTTTGTTAAAGATGTTTTCTGCATCTAATGAGATGATCATGTAGTTTTTGTATTTTATTGTGTTTATATATAGTGGATTACATTTATCAATTTATTAGGTTGAACTATTGCTACACCTCTGGGATGAAGTCTAGTTGATGGTGGTAGATGATCTTCTTGATGCAGTCTTTGATTTGGGGTCCAAGTATTATATGAAGAATTTGTACACCTATGTTCATAAGGAACATATTGATCTGTGATTTTCTTTCTTTGTTGGCTCTTTGTGTGGTTTAAGTGTTAGAGTATTTATGGTCTAAGGACAAAGCATTACGCAATATTATTTCTTTTCTATTTTGCAGAATAATTTGAGAAGTATTGACACTAATTATTTTATGAAGAAGATCAGGTAGAATTCTATACTGACTCTATCTGGCCATGGCCTTTGTTGTTTGAGAGACTCTTAAGTACTGCTTTGATTTCACTAGCAGTTATGGATATGTTTAAATCACTTATCTGATCTTGATTTAATTTTGATAGGTTTGGTGTATCAAGGAGTGCATCCATTTCTTTTAGATTTTCCAGTTTGGGGTATCAAGACTTTTATTTTCACAGTATAGATAGGACTTCTGGGGTAGGGGGTGGTTATTAAAAGTTCACTGTTGGTCATAGCAGAAAGAGATAACTCGAAGGCTGTTGGGCGAAAAGGTGATAACCTCATCAAGGAGACAAGTTGAGATAAGTGAAGTGGTTTGCTTGATTAAATGGAGAGGTTTGGCTTAGAGTATTGTCAGATATACTGCAAGCATGTGACTCTGTAACCTCTGTGTTATCTTGGAATTAGTTTGCTTGTGTGTGAGAGGGATTGATTTGTCCTATCTAGTACATTTTTTTTTGGTCCAATACAAAAATCTCCAATCCTTAATCCCTCCTTGAAATACTCTTGGATTCTAGCTACTTCATTCATGTTCCAATACCCTCTTAAAAATGACTGACCAATTACTTTTCTCTGTATCCATCACCATGTGCCTTAACTGCTTGGTTGTGTGATGAAAGTGTGACCACAAGGATACACTTTTCCCTGAGGGATAGGACCTTATTACAAATGGGAGCTTTACTTCATAGGCTGATGTTTGGAAGACTGCATTCAATGGCTGAGTGAAGAGACGTGAAGAGGCAAATTTGTGTTGATATTTACCTGCGGTGCAGTGATATGAATATGTTTGGCCCAGGGAGTGGCACTAATAGGAGGTGTGGCCTTGTTGAAGTAGGTGTGGCCTTATTGGAGGAAGTGTTTCACTGTGGGGGTGGGCTTTGAGACTCTCCTCCTAGCCATGTGCAAGACAGTCTGCTCCTGGCTTTCTCTGGATGAAGATGTAGAACTCTCAGCTCCTCCTGGGAGCTACCATGCTCTCTCCTTGATGACAATGGACTGACTCTCTGAAACTGTAAGCCAGCCCCAATTAAATGTTGTCCTTCATAAGAGTTGCCTTGGTCATGATGTCTCTTCACAGCAATGGAAACCCTAACTAAGACAGATGGGATAGGAGTTCTGTTGATATTTGTTTATCATACTGGTTAATAGAGTGAAAGCATCCTGGTGAGAGATGGCTCTTAGTACCAGAGTATGGTAGACTAGAAACTGGAGGGCAAACTGGACAGTGTAGTCAGGACAGAAAAAGTAATTCTCGTGTCAATAAAGAATATAATTCTGATCTCTGCCCTATCTAGGATTAATTTATCCATACAGATAAAACTATGGAAACCTCAGGACTCTACCAGTCCTTGGTTTAGTTAGGGCTTTTATTGTGGTGATAAAGACCACAGCTCAAAGCAAGTTAAAGATGAAAAGGTTTATTTCATCTTATATATTCATCACTGAGGAAAGTCAGGGGTAGAAGCCCATGTGGGTCAGAAGCCTGGAGGCCAGAACTGAAGCAGTGGCCGTGGAAGAGTTCAGTTTATGGTTTTGCTCTCCTTGGCTTTCCCAGCTTGCTTTCTTATAGATGCCAGGACCATAAGCCCAGGTTTGGCCCTACCTCAGACATGTTAAGCCTTTTCCGCATCAATCATTAATCAAGAAAATGCCCCACAGGCTTGCTCACAAGCCTTTTTTTTTGAGAAAAACTTTAGACAGCTCTATTATTTTAGAACTGGCCAGGTAACACAATTGTTGGGCATAGAAATCTCTTGCCCTAACGTATCAGCTAGTCTATATCAGTCTTCTGCCTGTGGCCACCAGTAGTAGAGGTCGCCTGTTCTGGCTGCCCCAAGACCATACATAGTTTTGCATCCTTTTCATTCCAAAGCCTGGCCCCAAAGAGCTACCCTCTTTCCTGCGTCTTTTCTCCTCACAGGCCAATTTTATGAAGGCATTTTTATCTATCAAGGTTTCCTCTTTTCAGATGACTCTAGCCTGTGTCATGTTGACAAAAAACTGACTAAGACAGTCACAGACTCAACAAGGATGTATATCTTTCCTCAATGGACTCCTCATAGTACAGGAACAATGTTAAGGGCATTGGTCCTTATTCAGGTTTGCCCTAAGGATGATGTCCTTGGATGAGGTCTCCTTCCTTCATTTGGGAGAGACGGCTATTTCTTCTGCAGTGGGTTTCAACTTTGTAGATTGGACACAGCTCCTAGGGAAGGGTATACCTGATTGACTTTGCTACTCTCAGTTAAAATATCCTGGCCAACAACAGTGATAATAGGAAGAGTCCTTTGACCAGGAGCTGGGTAAATTCCAATGAAAGCAATGAGACAACTGCTAGACAGGGTCCTCAGGTTTTCTACAGAGAACAGGCAACTAGTGTGTTTTTAATATATCTTTTTCCTCCTTTAATTCTTCCTCTCTGGTCATTGAGGTCACCACCTCGTTATTAAAGATCTTAAATCTGTGTCTTATTAGATGGTGATAGGAGCTATGTTCCTGTTAAGTTTTTAAGTTTTCACTTAATAGCTATAGAAACTTGGCTTGACATTCCTGCCTCCTGGGGTTCAGGTTAATATACTTATGCATGTTTAGGTAGCCTGCGTAGAAAAATATGAAGGTTATCAGATGCTTTTCATGTTAACTTTCATAACTTGCTATAGTTAATGTATTTGATAAGGGCTCTTTTCATGTCCTTCTTTTTTAACAGACAGGGTGTCATGCAGTCTGTGGGTCTTATTTCTACATTTCCTACATTTGTGGTCAGATATGACCAGCAGGGCTCCATTTTATGTACAGCAATCCTGTCTAACTGGCTGTAAATAGGCAGTAAGTCTGAGCCTCATCAACCTAGATATATATGAAGGTCTAGATATAAGACTCTTCTTCATGCATGTAGCAGGTGGTTAGGATGTTAAAGATGTCTTGCCAGGTTGGCTCAGCAGCCTCCTGAAGTCATTAATGAAGATAGGTAGATTCCTGGTAAATGACTGTAGCTTGGATTATATTGGAGACAGGTCAGACACAGGGAAGGGATAGATATCCTGATAAAGCCCTCATAGCTACCCTGTGAAAGAGAAGGGTATTCTCTGAAGAAGAGAAGCTTTTGTTTCCTGAGTTCCCTATATAAAGTTCCAGAGTGAGTGAGGGGAAGAGTGGGTTAAAGCAATAATCTGAGAGCGCTCTGCAGGTAGAAAGGAAGGCCAGTGAGAAGGAAAAGAAGGAGAGGTAGGTGGGTTCATAGTTGCCAGGTGAGGGATGGCGAGTGGCTGATGGTTGAGAATGGGCTTGAGTACGCACAAAAGGAGAACCATCGAAGACCTCATCTGTGGCTGAGTGTGGGAAAGATGAGCTAGTGTAAGAGTGTTCAAGATGGCAACCAACAGCATAGCTTTCTCAGAGTTGAGGGTCTGTGACAAGGCTGTGAAGACTTGGATATAAGAGATCTCAGAGTCTATTCCTACATGACAAGCAATGATATCTAATTAGGGTGATGTAGTTAAAGCTCAGCGAGCCTCATGGTACAAGCATTGCTGACACAAGAGTGTGTATCAGGGCCAAGATTTATTGTAAAAAATTTTTTTTCTGTTTTCTTTTTGAGAGTCTATGGATCAAAAAGATCAATTTTTGAAAATACATCTCTCAAGTCAGTTAGAGGGAATAGGGACATAAAACCTATTTTGCGGTTCCTACTGGGAGAGCAATGTTTACCCAGATGGTCTCCTTTGAAGTCAAAAGACCTCTCCTGCTGTCCAGCATGAGCCCTGAGCTCTATGTACTGACTCATCTGAGGTCTGCTGTAAATTGTGACCACCCTGAAAAGAATTATTCTCCAAGCTCATGGAGGTGAAAACTAGTTTCACTATACTGCCAAATCCATTTGGTTGGTCAGACCAGACACTCCTAAAATGGAAAATTTAGCAAATTGAAACTAGCCAGGAATCAGTCATGAGGGAAGTGGAGAATTCATTGCTCTGAAGAAAGTGAAGAAGGCCTGGCTACCTGTAGATTTGGATCTTGGATCTGAAAGAGGAAACCGTGTGTATAAGCACCATCAGCCACAGGCTCTGTTCCCTCCTACTCTGGAGAGCAGTATCAAATGCCAAGAAGAAAAGATCTGACTAGGAGAAGGAAGAAAGACCACAGAGAATGTGTGTGGATCCTACCCTAGATAAGCTACCGCTGCTATGCTAACCACATCACTTATTAAAAGTCAGAGTCTCACCAGAAAGAGGGCAAAGTGGAGCTTACCTCGAGGGGCTACTGGAACCATTCTTTTTATATTGCCATTGGGTTCAACCAATGATAGTCCTGGCCAGAACCCTTCCTTTGCAAACAGAAGGCAAGGGGGTTCTGCAGTAGGCTGAAAGGCACCCCTTAGCTTTCATTCTGAAGGATGGCATAGTCTGGCATCACAACCCAGGAGGCCTTCAGGTCTCTTTGGAGAGCAGTTCCAGCCAGAGAGCTTCAACTGTTTTCAGGCCAATCATCCAACTACCACAAGCATCAGAATAAAGAGGAGGCAAGAACAGTCTTCATATGAACCATCCAAACGTCACCATGGTGGCAATGCTGACTATCTAAATGCCCAGTGGTAAAAAGTGTTCATCAGACTTGAACAGCTGGAAAAATATGTTTTTATAAAGGGNTCCTCATGTTGCAGTGACTCACAACCATAAAACTTTGTTACTACTTCATAACTGTAATTTTGTTAATGTTATAAATCACAATTTATATATCTGATACATAGGATATCTGATATGTGACCCCTGAAGGGGTTGCAATTCACAAGTTAAGAACCATTGCTTTACACTAACGACTTAATCACCATGTTAATTTTTATCGCTGAATTTTCCCAAGT
The DNA here is from genome assembly GCA_902729485.2 of Mus minutoides. Classification (NCBI taxonomy): domain Eukaryota; kingdom Metazoa; phylum Chordata; class Mammalia; order Rodentia; family Muridae; genus Mus; species Mus minutoides. Next base: position 14,909 of record CACVCL010022612.1, read on the forward strand.
CTTGTTACCATCTGTAAGAGGAGGCTCTTGCTTCTTCTGCTAGACACAATCAAGTTATTTAGTCATCTTAGTCATGGGGATAATTATTTTCATGGTGTTCTAACTCTCTCAGGGTTAGTTATCACCAAAGAGGCAGAAGACAGCAGCATTTGGGAGAAGCTACAACTAAGCCTTTTTCTCTGCTTAAGAAATCGCACATTGCTAAATTGTCTAGAAAATTGAAGGATAAATTAGATAAAGATGAAGACTCTTAACAGGCTCTATACGGGTGCCTAGAGTGCATTACTTCAAGATGTGGTACAGTTGCTACCAAAATAAAGCTCTCTTAAATAACTAAATTATCCTTTTTCATAGTGCATGCTCATTTCCTGATAAAGGATATAAACTGGTTATCTAGTTATAACTCTGTCATACATTTTTTATTCCTGATATATATATGAATATATATTTAAAAGTGTGGACTCCAGTGTGAAACTACAAAGTTTCTATTTCAAATGGCTATTCTAAATGTATAGAAGTTCACTGATATGTATAGACTTTGGGTTTTGTTAATTTTGGTGTGTATTTTTTTATTTCCAGGTAATTCATAATAAAGTTTATAAAATTAAAAAAGAATTAAATTAGTTTAATAAGTTTATCAATAACTAAAAGAAAACAAAACAAAAGCAATACTATTCCCAAGGGTGCTTTTGATTTTGAAAAAGGTTGTCTGCACCCAAATTTCCTTGTTTCAACAGAATTTTGGGGAATGTGGTTAAAACTGAATCTGAGCTTTTAGAGAGTATGAAAAAAGATGTCTTTCAAGTTGCCAGGGAGAGCGGAACATTCCGTGGATGCCCACTCTCAAATACAAGTTCAACTTTCTCCTGTCTCCCTTGACCTAGTTTCAAATCTTACACTACACCTAAAGGGCTCGAGCCTGTGGCCAGAGATAAGAAATTTTTAGATTCTAGCATTTAGAGACATCACTTTGACTACCTCACAGGGCTTCCTGCCTTCCTGTTAAGGTTGCCTCTGAGTTAAAGCGACCCACAGCCCATTCCCGTGGATGTTAGCTGCTCTGGATTCACCTATTCTAGAATCTCTCCACATTAAAGCTCTTTAACTTTCACATCTATATTGTGTCACTTAATCCTTGCTGGTAGTCCGATGCCAGAGATCTAGACGCCCTGAGGAGACCTGCGCAGTAGGGACTCTTGTCTGTTCCTTTTGTGGCTGTTGGAACCGGTAGTTACCTGCCAAACTGATACAGAAATTTGAAGAGTTACATTCAAAACAAAAACAGTGTGTAGATGTTTTAGGCTTTAGAAGGTATGTCCAACAAACTGTGCAAGTTTTAGTTATCATACAAACATGTACTAATATTAGTAAATGATAGTTTGCTGATTTTCCCCGTCATATGTTGGCAATATAGTTGTTTGCAACTCTTTAAGGGCCAGAAGTCAGATAAACAGTGCTTGGCTCCTTCAGAGTAAAAATCTCTCACAGATATGAGTCACTGCCAAGTAGATGAAAACCCTTTCATCAACTACAGGTTAAGAAGTAGCCATGTTAACAGAACAAATAGCTTCTTTTTTCTTTATAATACATATATTTAAAAACGTCATTTGTGGAAAGAGTAGCTCTGGAATTTTATCTATGTTTTAATCTAAATTTTTATTTTTTCTGAGAATTTCATACATGAGCACTACATTGACATTTCCCCTCACTTCCCCCATAGCTATTTCCATGTTCTTCACACTTGCCTTCAAATTCATGACCTCTTCTTCCATAATTATTGTTTTTCTACTGTTTTCTCTTTCATACAAGTCATCATCTTTCATCTAAAGTATTTACTAAGTCATATTAGTATAAAATCTTCTGAACATATAAAAGTATGATTCAGAATACGTCTTGTCAAATGACACATTTTAGCTTTATTCAGAATTGCTGTAACCACACTATTTGTGGTTTGTTTTTGATCAATTCTAAAAGAAACCTATTAATGTAATAATTTCAAAAATGATCAGATATTGCTGAAAGTGCTAAAATTGATGTGCATTCATGATAAAAGCGATGTTAGGAAATGATGTGGTGGAACAATATTTTTAGTTTGAAACTTTCAAAAAGATGAGTCCCATATTGGAAAAAGTTAAATGTATTTCTAGTTAAAATTATAAAAAGCACAAAGAATTCCTCAAACTTTCTTTCTTTTCACCTCTGTACTGTAGACACAGGACAGGGGAAAAAGACAAAAATTATAAGGACTCTACTTGTAAATATCTATCAGTGTTCACCCTGGAATCTCCAAGACGCACCAATGAAGCTCATGAGCAAGACATTTTTTTTAAATTAGATATTTTCTTCATTTACATTTCAAATGCTATCCCAAAAGTCCCCTATACACTCCCCCAACCCTGATCCCCTACCCACCCACTCCCACTTCTTGGCCCTGGCATTCCCCTATACTGGGGCATATAAAGTTGTGAGCAAGACTTTTATGAAACAAAAATAGTTAGCATTATGACAGTTCATTCAGTTTCATGAGTAGTTGAAGGTGGGCATCAGATATCTGTTGAGTGCCAAGACTTTGAGGGCATAATGGATTGGGGAAGACACAGGCACACTGGAGTCTTGGCACCCTATGGCTGAGAATGATGATTGGCCTGACAGTTTTCACTTCTCTAGTTACATTGAGTGTCTATTAAATGAACATTTTCTGGAGAAGTTCTTTTGCACGTTCACACACAAGAATGTTCATAGAAGCATCGCTAGTATGATCAGCAGTTTGGGTAAACCTAGACAGCACACAATAACAAAACAACAAATTATGCATTTATACAATGAGTTCACATTTATCAGTGGAAAACAGGCATTCTCAATGTTAGTGGGAATGTTAGGTAGGTCAGCCATTGTGGAAATCAGTCCCATATTTTCCTATCTAGGTGTGTAAGTCCTTTCCCTTCTCCTGAGTATGAGTTTATTTTATTTTGTGACTTCCAGCACACTCACAAGTTCCTAATAAATCATATTATTTGTATCCCACATCTTTTCCTTTGGTTTCTTCAGAACTTTTTATATGATAAGATTTGGAGGCAGAAGGCAAGATGCTGCCTCTCCCAAAAGATGCTGTGAATCCTGGGAGACAAGAGAAGCCCTTGTCCTCTCTTGGCCCCTTTTATCACAGATACTTTTCTCCAGTTTGGCAAGGGCTTGCCACTGCAATCTTCTGCCTGTTAAGCCTCATCTTTAACTATGATGATAATAGGTAAACTTGAAAGTTTGTTTCTTTTACCATTATTCAGAATGCGACTTTTCAATATTGGACATCTTTCTATTACTACATGTAGAACACAATTTTCAGTGATTTAATGTACCTACCTTTTGGACTTGTTTATGAAGAAGAAAAATTTCCTCACATTCTTGGCTTGGGTCTCTAGTAACAGCATCTTTTTGAAATGCTTTGGTCTAGAGTTTTCCATACTTCAAAATGTTTCTGACTCTGATTTTTTTCTCTTCTCTTCTCTTCTCTTCTCTTCTCTTCTCTTCTCTTCTCTTCTCTTCTCTTCTCTTCTCTTCTCTTCTCTTCTCTCCTCTCCTCCCCTCCCCTCCCCTCCCCTCCCCTCNATAGAAACATGACTAACACATATAGTTAGTTAGATGTTTAAAAAGTACTTTAACTTCTAGAGAATTGGTTACCATGGCTTCCTGCTTGGAAAGGCCTCCCAATGACAGTTTTGTCAGGTACCCACAGAAGAACAAATATTTGCTTATCCCCAAGTCCTCACATTTGTATGCTATGTGTACTTTGTAAACTTTCCTGTTTAGCACAACATTTCATCTCTCTAGATACAATATAAAAAGGCAGGTACAGCAAAACTGTTAATAAGAAAGGCAGTTACAGTAAACACTAGTCAGCGGGATCATCCCCATCTGTTAAAGAAGGAAAGACTGGTCAGAAGAATCACTGGTACATGTCAGACTTTTGTGTATTTGGTCCTTTTACAATACTCAAAGCAGGTATCAAAAATTCTACTAATACCGGTTGCAGAAGAGCATCCTTTTGAATGCCTCTCTGAGCTCTGGGCTTCGAAAGGCATATATAAAGGGGTCAATAACTGCGTTGCACATGATCAACATGCCATTAACCTGGAAGAGAGACATGTAGCAAACACAGTAAGGGTTATTTGGGCAGAAGGTCATTAAGAGAACATGGAGCACAAAGGGGGCCCAACAGAAGATGAAGACTCCAAGAAGGATGGTTAGCGTCATGGCACCCTTCATGTTGGTTCTAGGAAGGGTAGATATCTTCCTAGCATGGGAGCGGGCAAGTAAGAACATGTGAATGTAGAGACACAGGATAAAAACCAGCATCAGAGGGAACAGTGATGTGAAGGTGAGCACGGTGGGGATGTGGTGGGAGAAGATCACCATGGTGATGCCACTCCCCGTGCAGAACATCCAGATAATTGTTAGGGTGATGATGGTGCGGCGCATGGTCACAATGCTATGGTATTGCAGGGCATGGAAGATGGTGATGTAACGGTCAGCTGCAATGACAGACAGGCTGAAGATAGAGCCCAGCAAAGAGAGGACAAACATGCAGTCAATGATGTCATCTGCTGTGCTTTCGAAACTGCCACGAGGCTTGAGATAACCCATGTTTCTGAACATGATCAGGATGTTTTCCAAGATCTTATACAGACTGCCCAACATGTCAGAAATGGCCAAACTGCAGATGAAAAAATACATGGGGGACTGGAGATTTTTATTCTTGATCACAGCCAGGAGGACAATCAAGTTCTCCAGTACGCCAATAATGGAGATTGTGAAAAATATCTCTTCTGGCAAAACTACATCAGGACAATCGGAGTTATTTCTTGAGGTGTCATTGGTGTGTTCATACGAATTGATAATATGCTTCATTTTTTCCTGCTGGTGATTAAGGCGGGGTGGTGTTTGCAGTTGACCTACAGAAATCCCGATTGGTTTTGCAGAATGTTTTCTTTGTGTGAAAGGATCTGAGGTTAAACAGAACACATAAGAACACATATTGCAGAATGACTAAAAAAATAAATAAATAAAAGCAAGCTGCATTATCTTTAAGAAAACTATATTCCTTCCAAAAACTATTACAGTGTGGTAATTTAAATAAAACATTTTAGTAAGCCCTATTAGCCAACTTATGAGTAATGTGGACTTTTGAGCCATGAGATGATAATGAAACAGTATCCTTTGCTCTTTTTCCATTCCCTCTCAGCCTTGTGAATGAGTTGTGTGTGATAGGTTAGAGTGAGTGCCAGTGAGCCCTTGGATGAAAGAATAATAAAAAGGAGAGGAAAACATACAATGTTTTTGAACTTGAAGGTCTTGATGGGGTTTGGGAACTGATGAGACCTTAAGGTCCTTTCTTTTCCTCTCTTTGCCTTTCTCAGCCCCAATCTGACTATATAGTCTGACTGTATAGTCTGGGATAATGACATTAATCACAAGGGTTCTAAAGAGCCATTCTGAAAGATGACCAGAATGCATGTTATTACTTGAATTTCTAAAGCTCTTGGGACCTGGGCTAAGGGATGTACACCTGTAGTTTCAACTACTCAGGAAGCCAATGCAGGAAGATCTCTTGAACTTAGGATTTCAACACCAGCCTGAGCAGCATAAAGACTCAAAGTCTTAAAGCAAGAGCAAGACCCAAAGACCAAGAACCAGGAAACAAGGAAGGACCTCTCAGGGTGATTGGAATCTCTGTAGATGTCTAATAATTTTCATAATACCTCTATCTGTCCCCCAAGCTAGATTTAGTGCTTTTCAGAGCTCCCTTGAATCTTTCCAAAGACAAGTCAACCAAGGTATGGCAATTCCTCTGTGATCTGGAGGCTTCTGTTTTATTGCTCTTCTGGAGACCAACTGATTTCCTTGAACTGAGTGGCTGTGCGAGTTTTATCAGGCATTCAGATTCTGACTGCTGACAGGTGTGTGCCATGCATCTTAACCGGCCAATGTAGGCTCCTAGAAGCAGAACTGAAGAGGCCTGTGGAGGCTGGCAAACATGCCAGGCTAAGCTGAAAGAAGGAGTGTGTGTGACTATTAGGGGTGGGATAGGGCTTTCTGAATTACCTTTGGATGAACTAGGGATTCTCTTGGCATCTCAGATCAACTAACCTCTTTCATTTTTGCTTTTAGTTGATTAGACATGAAACCACTGACAGCTTTGAGGGAAGTTGTGAAAGCTGCCACCTGACTTGACTTCTAATTCTCTTTACTTCAATACATTTTAACTGATAGGGGACTCAAAATGAGGCCATGTACTGCTCTCTACTTTGGTGAGCGGGGTAAACAAGTTGATAGGTACGGATACCTGGTGCTGATGTTGAAGGCAGTGGTGCGACTTCTCTACCATTGTGGCTTTTGCCACAATAAATTGTAGAAGAGATTTCCTGACTTAAAGCTTCATGATTTACATATTTTACAGCTCTCATTACTATTCATATTGAGCAGCTGATTTGCGTACCTGGTTTAGAAGGGCCTTGGAAGCACCAGGATCATCTGTGGTGCTGAGAACTTTTCCAGTAATGCCCCTCTCCTCTGCTTTGTCACTAATGCTGGACAGGCAGGCTTGCTGGCTAAGGGAACATTTTAAAATTATTAACAATGTTGAAAATTTTAACTTTTTTGTTGAAATTGTTGTTTCTTTTTTCATTTTAAAATGAGATCTTTAAATTTTGTACAGTGAATTTTGATCATATTCAATCTCATTCCCCAACCCCTCCCAGATTCTTCCTTTCTTTTAGACCCACACAACCTTGGATCTTCTTCTTAATTAAAACCAAACTAAACCAAACCAAACCAAACCAAACCAAACCAAACCAACCAAACCAAACCAAACCAAGACACATCAAACCAATAAGCACAATTTATGTTTCCCAGGTACTCTTGGATGTGTGGCCTTCTACTGTATCCTTCCTTTCTCCCCCCCCCCCATTATCACAACTATCAATTGCCAATTGATAACAAGCAGTTAACAATTACCTTCTCAAGCAGGGGGGTGAGCCTTTCTGTGTAACTTAACATCTCTGTAATAGGATTTTTGTCTGGCTTGAGCTTGTGTAGGCCTCATTCATGCTGTCACGAGTGCTACGAGTTCATATGTGCAACTGCCCTGTTGTATCTGAAAAGCACCATTCCCTTGTGGTCATCCATTGCCTCTGGCACTTTCAGTCTTTCTACTCCCTCTTCTATAATGATCCCTGAGCCTTGAAAGAAGGGAGCATGATATCGAAGTCCCATGTAGAGATGAGCATTCTTTAGTTTCTCATTCTATGCACCTTGATCAGTTATAGGTCTCTGTTACACCCCATCTATGGCAAAAGAAACTTCTTCAATGAGAGCTGAAAAATACACTAATATCTGGGTATAATAGTAAATTGTTAGAAGATGATTTAATATCATGACCAATACTATTGCGAAGCAATAGTAGTAGGTTCTCCCCTAGGGCCAATGGCTTGTTTAGCCATAGATTCTTGGTCGGCAAAATGGTGCCAATATGAGTTTCAGCAAGCCAATCAGAAAATGGTTGGTCACTGCCGTGACATTCATGCCATTACTGCACTAGCATGCATTTCTTGTCATGATGGTCATTATTGTACCTTGCAACATTCATATTTGGGTAAGCTGCGTGATTATTTTCTCCTCTAGTAGCATATAAAGCACCTTATAACAACACCACAAAAGCTATCTGCTAGAGATGAAGCTTCCAGGCGATCATCCGTTTGATTTCTCTGTGTTCAATAACTTAAGTGTATGGTGTCTTCAGCAACAGAGTCTTATTGTCACATTTAGAGGCTACCCAATAGCAATGACAATAGCCTTTAATGTTTGGTTATCTGTGGGACCTTATTGTTGAATAATTCCAAAAAGAGGTAATCCATTCCTGGCACTTTTTATTTGTTAGCATGTGGTATCCAGAAGGGGCACCGTTACCTCCTTCTGGGGTAATTCCATTTAATTTTTTAATATGTGTTTGTATATATGTGTGTATATATTAGTATGAATAAACCCTAAACACTGAGAAAACAAACAACCCAGTTAAAAATTGGGGCATGGTATTAGACAGAGAGTTGTCAAAAGAAATACAAATAGCTGAGAAAGCTTTTTTTTTTTTTTTTTAAGTGTTCAACATCTTTAGCCACCATGGAAATGCAAAAAATACATGGAGATCTTATATTACCCAAGTCATAATGTCTAAGATCAAACAAACAGACAAACAAACCCCAAATGGCAACAGATGGTGGTTGGTGGTGTGAATAAGGGGGAAGGAGACCATTTACTCATCGCTATAAGAACCAGCATAGAAATCTTTATAAGCCAGAGATACGTCTACCACACATCTCAGTTATACCACTCTTGGGCATCTTTTCTAATGACCTTAAATCCCACCACAGACACACCTGCTCATTCAGGAATGTTGCTGTTCTGTTCACAACAGCCAAGACATCCATCAACTGATGAGTGGATTGTTTTGTAAATTAGAACCTTTACACAATGAAAAATTATTTAGAAAATATTAAGAAAATCAAAATTATGAAATTTATGGGTGAATGAAGCCAGAAACAATCATTCTAAGGTAATCCAGAACCATAAACTTGGCAAAGTTTCTCTTATTTGTGGATTTTAAACTTTGAATCTTCAGATAGTGTGTGATCCATTTGGAATAGCATGGAGGCCAGGAAATTGGTCATGAACCATGGCGGGGATGATAAGAGAGGAGAGATAAAATGTAGCATATAAAGGGCTACAGGAGAATAATGGAGCAAGGAAAGCAGATGAGGGAGGGATGGGGGGACAGAATAGAGGAAGGCATATGGGGATGGGGTAAGGAACACTGAAGGCATTTGAAAGGACTGCGTGGAAACCTAGGATTGGAGATGTTTCATAAAATGCATACATAAACACATCTAGAAATTTAAAATTTTATACATAAATTTGATCTCACTCTTCTGCAGAATCTGAAAAGGTTCATCTCAGAGGAGCTGGTAGTAAAACTGTGGCTTAGGATAGGGACTAAAGAGAGCTTAGTGAAGTATTGAGTTACAGTTATTTACAGGGCTATGATCTAGCATTTTATTGTATGGTAAGGTGCCTATGTATCAGTATTATTATTGTCAATAATATATTTTAAAAGAGCCAGGAGAAAAGATTTTGAATATTCTTACCACAAAGAAATCATAAATATTTAAATTGATATACATGCTAATTACCCCAGTTTGAGCAGGGCACACAATGTAGTGCCTGCACTAAATCATCACATTGTTTTCCATAAACGTGCACAACTGCTATGTGTGAATGAAAATGATTAAGAATGAGCTAACTTTAGAAACAACATAAAAATTAAATTTGCAGCTTGCACAATTAACAAAATGTGCAAAATCATCCTCTTTGAAGGGCTATTATTCGTCATGAGTGCTTCTTGTTTCCAGAATTAAACCCATCTTTAGTGGGCTAAGGATGTAGGCCACTTAGGAAAGTGTTAACCTGGCATGCTTAAAGGTTGTGATTTCTTGCTCCCTAGCTCCACTTAGACTGAGCTTGGTAACACACACCTGTGATCATGGCCGTCTGGGGTGGAGGTAAGAGGATATGAATGAAGTTCAAGACCCTTCTCAGCTGCATAGAGAGTCTGAGGCCAGCCTGACCTCAGGAGGTCCCATCTCAAAACAACACTACTAGTGAACACTTGGGGATGGCAATAGGAGAATCACAAATTTATTGACAGCCTCGGTAATGTAGTGAGCTCAAGAATCATGTGAAGTACATTTTAAAATATTATATCTATGAGATATTCCAAACAAAGATCACAACATTATTCTAGTAAGTGAAAGTTAGACACTCTGTATCGTGTTTAAGAAGTATGAAAGCTTTTAAAGATATATTACTTCCAGCCTCTCAATTAGAAGATTTGTTGTCACTAAAACGCTAGAGCAAGAAGTGCACAGAAAGTGACAGATACAGGTCCATCATGATACTGCAAGACCATCATACTCTAAGACCTAACTTCCTGGATGACTGTGACTCCAGGTTCCTAAACAATCAATAATGTACACAAAAATGCTTATATGTAATGTTCATTTAATTATAATAATGTAAAACAAAAACACAAATCTTTTCTAATCAATGATAGATTAAATAAACTCTACCATATTTATAAGATACATGTGATTAAAATCCCAGTTCAGTGATACAGAGAATGTATATATGTCACACACACACACACACACACACACACACACACACACACACACACACAATCCATGGTGTTTACAGATTTCATATCTACTAGGGTTTAAAAATATTAAAAACAATTGCAACTATACTAAACATATACACATGTCAATATTTCCTAAACAGCATAGTATAAAAATTACTGACATAATTTCCTTTCATTGTATATTAGAATTAATCCAGAGGCAATGTAAAGTATACAGGCATGTGTATATAGATTCTCAAAAAATACTATGCCATCTACTTTAAGACTTGAACATCTGGGGATTTTGGCATCCATTAGAGAGCCTGGTTCCAGCACCCCACTGATAATGAAAAAGGCTGTAACTATCTATTTCATGCAAAAAATAATCACAGAAAAAAATGTAGAAGATATCCATTAGATCTTAATGGTGTGTGCTAGAACATAGCTACATAGCTCAGGTATAGAGCAATTGCCTGTGGTGTGTGAGGCTGTGTATTTGAGCATCAGTATTGAAAACACTTAGTGGTAATTAGTGATAATTGGTAGAATTATTAGCCATTTTAAAACATTTTATTTCAGAAAAATTCTGAGTTTATGGAAAAATTTGAATGTCACTGAGTTCTATATTTTCATACCCAATTTCTGGTTATTAACATCTTGAATTACTGTGGCCCACTTATCACAATGAATGGAGCAATAAAATAACATTATCAACTTAGAATCTGAATTTTGTATTTGCTCAATGGCTTATAAGTTTCTGTCTTGGAATCTCTCATCTAGTATAATATTTTGACTTTACTCAAGGGCAAAATCATTAGACTCCTATTTGCTGTAAAAATTTCTAAGACTTTTCCTTTTTAAAAATGATCTTGATAATATTAATGGAGCATTGGTTAAGTGTTTTGTAGAATTTGCCAAATTTGTTTTTTTTTGTCTAATGTTTTTCTAATGATTGGACTGAGGTTAAAGTTTTGAGAAAAAAGACCACAATGAGTAAACCATCGTTTTCATCACATTATATCAAGGGGCATATCATCGACATGACTATTCTGTGTTGTTGTAGGTCATATGACCTACATACAATAGTGTTTTTAGATTTCCCACAGTATGTTTATTCCCCTATTTACCCTTCCCAGAATGTAGGTTTTAGAAGAAAGTCACTGGGAACAATTCATATTTAAGAGATGGGACAATAAATGTTATACCTACTTGAGGGTAGAGGATTGTGGTGGTTAAGGTTGTCAACTCGACAGAGTCTAGAATAACCTGTAAAAGATTATCTTGATCAGATTAATTGATATGGGAAGACCCATCATGACTGTGGGGAGAGCTATCTCCTGCAGCAGAAGATCTCTCTCTCTCTCTCTCTCTCTCTCTCAATTTTTATTTCTAGATTTATTTCTTTCTCACCTAAAATATTGAGCTGTTCCAGTAACAATTATGAACCCCTCCACCTCTCTGTACTGAATTGTTCTTTTACCTACGTTTAAATCATCTGGCTAAGCCGGGTAGTGGTGGTGCACGCCTTTGATCCCAGCACTTGGGAGGCAGAGGCAGACAGATTTCTGAGTTCAAGGCCAGCCTGGTCTACAGAGTGAGTTCCAGGACAGCCAGGGCTATACAGAGAAACCCTGTCTCGAAAAACAAACAAACAAACAAACAAACAAACAAACAAACAAACAACAAAATCCAAGAAAACCAAAAAACCAAAAACACCAAAACAAAAAAATCAAAAATCATTTGGCTACATCTTTATGGGTCTTTTTCTGCTCTCTCTTCTGAACTACCCAGCCTGGTTGAATGTAGCTTTATCATGTATTAAATAGTGTTAATTTCAATCCTGTGACTGCATGGTTACGTTAGCTTTTCTAGGTGCTATGCTTTCTTTGTATAAATTCCAATGTAAACCAACGTTTACAACAGTGGTTCTCAACCTTCTTACTGATGCGACCCTTTAATACTGTTCCTCATGTTGTGGTGACCCCCAACCATATGATTATTTTTGTTGCTACTTCTTAACTGTAATTTTGATGTGGTTATGAATTCTAATGTAAATATTGTTGTTTTCTGATGATCTTAGGTGACCCCTATGAAAGGATCATTCAGGACCCAAATGGGTCGTGATCTATAGGTTGAGAACCACCGGTCTATAAAATAACTTAGTTATAATTTCATTGACAATCTTGATAAGGTTGCAAATATCAAAAATATGTCTTTTATTAAGCTGAATTTGTTATTCAAGACATGTAGTTAGTTCTATATTTGGCTTTGTATCTGTAGATTTAGCCATGCTTTGGTGGAAAATATTCTAAAATATTGACAGCTGGTAAAATGGCTTAGTAGGAAAAGATGCTTGTGGCCAAGCCTAATAATGATTTGAATTTAATTCCTAGGGCCTAATGGTGAAAAGAGAGAATTTGTGATTTGTGCAAGTTGTTCTCTGACCTCTACACCTATGCCATGGCATATATGCGCTCTCTCTCTCTCTCTCTCTGTCTCTCTCTCACATACATACACACATACACACACACACACACACACACACACACACACGTGTAAAAATTTAAATGTAACTTTAAAAAACAGATTTCAAAAAACTATTAGATCTATGGACATATATACAGACTTTTTCTTGTCAACATTCCTCAAACACAAGTTTAGCAACTACTTAAATGACATTTCCATCATCTTAGCTATCACAAGTAATCTAGACAGGATTTAACGTGTATAATAAGATACATGTAAATTAATCCATTTTCTATGAGGGATTATGAATTTCGGTATCCACAGCAGATCTTGGAGCTAATTCTCTCCAGACATGGAGGGAGAACCTGCTCGGTATAAATGCACGAGCTGTGCCAGCTGACAGCAAGCCTTAGTTGAAGGAGAGGAGGATGTAACAAGTAGGGCGCCTAAGGCTCCTTTGTTTAGCTGGGCAGAAGATGTTCCCTTCAGCTTTCAGGAACTGGTGTCTGCATGACAGGCAGAGAAGCAGTTGGTAGTTTTTCAAGCCATCTTTCCTCACACCATCAGTGTTTGTTCTAAACCAAAAACAAAACAAAACAAAACAAAAACAAAAACAAAAACAAAAACAAAAACAAAACCCACAACAGCAACAAAACCCACCATATATCTCTTCCTTAAAACTGACATCAACCTGCCAACTCCCTTCACAGCCTTCTCTTTAGATCCAAACATTGTCTCCAGAAAGACTTTTTTCTTTATCCTTGAGGCAATGTTGACAGTTTACGTAATCTTACTATGTGTGATTTATGGCATTAAATAGTTAAAATAGCATCATACCGTAACATTCTAATGGGATTGGATTTGTTTTTTGTTTTGAGACAGGATCATGATATGTGGCCTGATTCCATCTACAATTTGGCTCTCCTACCTTAATCTTCTGAATGTCAGGCTCATAGGCATGTGCCACCAAACCTAGCTAGATGAATAGCTATTATTAACCAGCACTCTATGAGATGAAGGAGAGCTCTAAGGACGGATGCCATTCTAACAGGCTTACAGCTTCTTTGGCTAGGTGCAGGATTCCTGTGAGCAGTTCATGTCTACTCTCCTGGATTTTACAGACAAGTTCCTTATCATCCTAAGGAGTGGCTGCCTGCTCCAAAGCCAGTGCACACCCATTGAATTCTGTGGGGGAATCCCCTATGACAGGCTTTAGAGGGAGCCTCTCTCTTTCTGCATGGTCAGAGGAACTGGAAATTCAAACATTTGATCATACTGGGCAAAGCACAGCAGCTTACTGAGCAGAAGGACCAGGGAAATGAGACTGGAGAGATGAGAGTGTCTGGCCAGCTGAGCTTTCCCTTTCTACTGCCAAATGGACAAAGAACCCAGGTACTTCTGGGGTCTGGAGAGCTTCTTCTGGGAGGAGGGACACTGAAGTACCCATTCTATCCCCTTTCTGCCTTGGCTGACCTTAACCTTGGCCACCTAGAACCTCCCCACCCCTGCCGATCATAATTTTCCGCAACCGGAATTGAGCACTTCTCCCTGCTGGGCTTAAAGGCGTCATAAACCTTTATCGGCTTGACTCTACCACTTGCATAGTACAATATTGTTTAAGTGTCAGTCGTTTGCTGTGTTTTTCACCTCACCACATTGGATTCCATGTCATCCACCTGTTGCTAGTACTTTGTGCCGAACACTTGTTTTAAAACCAACCTTCCAAAACTGAATAGCCCGAAACCAGAACAAAAGATGTCACTGCAACCGGTCATCATTCTGCCTCTCCCTCAGTTCTTAGGTCCCTCTAGCTCTCAGGGGGGCCGGGGGGGGGATGTCTTGCTTTTGTGCCTCTCTGCACCTTGTGCTAGGGTATGATTTCTGAGCACACAGCCCCTTCAGGTACTTTCAGGCAGAGTTAGCTCAGGCTTCTGCAAATTGTCTGCTCCATCAAGTGTTCCCTGAGATAAGACCTGCCCTGCTAGTCTTAAGCCCAGACACCGCAAAGCAGGAAAAACAAACCCCAAAACAAAGCAACAAAACAAACAAAACAAAACAAAAAAACTTAAAAGGAAGGCTACATAACATTGCTTAGAAAGATGTCTTTAAAAATCAAATTTCTGGATGTAAAACAGACCTAGAGCTATTAATGTGATGTCTCAGTGGGTTCCTTTCCTTTCCTTTCCTTTCCTTTCCTTTCCTTTCCTTTCCTTTCCTTTCCTTTCCTTTCCTTTCCTTTCCTTTCCTTTCCTTTCCTTTCCTTTCCTTTCCTTCCTTCCTTCCTTTCTTTTCTTTTTCTTTCTTTTTTTTTTTTAAAGCTGCTTTAAGTTATTGCAAGGCCACAGAAAGCAAATCTCTTGCTGTGATAGGAGGGACCCAGTTGTAGCTGAGAGGCAGGAGTCTTTTGGAAGCTACTCACCCAGTTTCTGCCCTCCCTTGTCCTGCCCCTGGCCCGAGGGGATCCCACCAAAAAAAGGTTTTCGGCTCTTTGCAACCTCACAGATTTTGTTCTTTTCAGGAGCTGCTGCGAGGTTTCATTTCAGCAACATAATGTTCTTGTTCTGGGGGCTCCCCCCCCTGGGGCCCCAGTCCTTCCCTCTTCAACTTGAAACTAGGCCAGTGCATAGGAATCCAGTAAACAGGGTTGCTCAATGCATGAACGAGTGAGCAAGAGCCTCTCTCTCCTCCTGGGAGTGCAGAGAAGGAGGCCTCTTCTTTCCAGTCTGGCTCAAGGCCCTTCTCTCAGCCCCCTCTGGGTACCCTTCCCATCCCCATCTCCTTTGGATTCTGCATGTTCCATGACAGCCAGGCAGACAAAGTCATGAGTGTGCTGAATGCATGTTCCACCTGTTGGTCATTTTGGGGAACATGTGATCATAGATAGGCTTAAGTTGATTACTCTATGCTCCAAGTTGCTGCAGTCATACATGTGGTGCTAGTGATAGAGTAGCAGGCAGACATCATGTGGCAACTCCCCTGGTCTTTTGGCAGAAAATGATACTGTTTTAAAAGGTAAAAGGATGGTACAGAAAGAGGTTGAAGGGAATGATCTTAATTTCAACCTTAGTTCAATTAGTAAATTCTGCTGAAATTCTTGAGTAGAGTTTATAATAAGTTAACAGACTTTATAATTGAATAGACTATAATAAAGACAAATAGAAATTAATAAATTCATTAGTAGAGAAGAAAGTTTCAGTTGGACAAAGAAGTATTGGGTTTTATTGTCATACTTTAATTAAGAAATAAGATACTTCCTTAAGAAGGATAAACCACAATTAAGAGAATTTGGCATATGCTCATAGCCTGCCATTGGACTGAGAGCACGGGGTCCCTAATGGAGGATTTAGAGAAAGGACTGAAGGAGCTGAAGAGGTTTGCAACCCCATAGGAAGAACAACAATATCAACCAACCAGACCCCCTGCAGAGCTCCCAGGGACTAAACCACCAACCAAAGAGTACACATGGAGGGACCCATGGCTCCAACCGCATATGTAGCAAAGGATGGCTTTGTGGGACATCAGTGAGAGGAGAGGTCCTTGGTGCTGTGGAGGCTCTATGCCCCAGTGTAGGGAAAGCCAGGATAGGGAATTGGGAGTAGGTTGGTGGGTGGGGGAGCACCTAATAGAAGTAGGGGGAGGGTGGGATAGGGAGTTTGTGGAGGGGAGACCAGGAAAGGGGATAACACTTGAAATGCAAATAAAGAAAATATCCTATAAAGAAGAGAAAATAAAAAGAGGATTTTGAAGCACTGAGATGTAGCTCTTTCTTAGGTATGTTCCTAGCTTTTCTATTCAGAGTCCAGAGCACTTGAGAAGCTGAGAAATTTATACAAAATGTGCTTACCTTCAGCCCTGAAGTAGAATCTTTCTGGGCAAGATGACTGAGAAAAAGTAAGTTTTGAAGAAGAGCAAGCAAACGATCCTTGGAGCAGGAAAGGCCGGAACATATACATCACTGGAAGACAGCTACTTGTTATCCTAACCTTGAGTAAATGTCACTAGAAATAAACTGCATACTTCTGGTAACACAGAGTTAGAGAGGCCAAAGGGAAGACTCTGATGAAGACAGTAGGCCTGAGTCTACATAGATAAAATTATTTCGAACATTTCTGACCATGTTGTCCATAGCAGATTGTGAAGTTGTAAGCTTTTTCTTTTTAAATATCATTTAAAAATTGCACTTGATTATTTTTTTCAAGGAAGCATCAATAAGTTGGAATTTTGAGGAAATTATTCTGGAAGAAATTGTTTTAAAGTTACCAGTAGACCTTTCAAGACATCTTGTGAACATTTGACTCATTAACCTCATTAGGAATAAGGAAATACCCTATTATTCATCTTTTATAAGGCAAACAATGAAGCAGAGGGATTGTGTGCTTCAGGGCACATTGTAGGGCTTGAACCAAGATAAAAAAAAGAAAAGCTAAATCTTTTAGTTTTGCCTTTCTTCTCTGTCTAAAAGTGCCATGAAAACCATTATTAATAGTTGCATCATTCAAAGCCAAAAATGTTCAGTTCTGGGCACTGCCATGTTAATTTCTGTTTGGTAAGGTCTTCAGGGAAGGGCTGCTTTTGGTATCAGCTGCACATCAACTTGAAGTGTGGGCCCTGCAAATACATGGCATGAGCTGTGCCCTGTGTCACATACCCAGGCCAAAACTGAATTTTAAATGTGGACTGTGTCAAGTTTTGGTTGGATCTGGATTTTTAGGTGCTGAGGCCAGACAAGTGGCCATTTTTAAAACCATCAACAAAAGAACGTTTTAATCTCTAATTAAAAGATGATCATCTATGAATAGTCTGGAAAGGATGTAAGGCTGAGTTTAATTTGTAAGATGAGTAAACACTTTCATACAGTGACCTTCTCTGGACTCTTGTAGAATTATGCTCTGCACAGTGGTCCACAGGAATCTTATGCACAGTGCTCCCTAGGCATCTTGCATACAGTGGTCATAAGCATCTTCTCATCCATTCCCTTAGCAGAGGCACATAATAGTGACGCTGTACAAAAGGGAGACCTTGTCGTCAGACTGAGTCATGTGGCAATGTAGGACAACGCAGTTCAACTTTCTTACTTGCAGTATCTGAAGGACTTCTATCCCTGGTCTGTGGATACAATGAACTGGTTGGGAAAACAGGGCAGGCCTGGGGAGATATGCATCCAACAGGATAGCAGATGGTTGACCTTAGAGAAGGCCAGTTAGCTGTGAGCAGCCCTGTGCAGTGCTCTGACAGAGCTATCAGGTTGCTAAGCTTGCTTTAGTGTTGACAGAAAGGCTAACTTTTATTATTTCACCTTGCCTTTTCTTTCTCCCTCGTTTCCCTCCAATCTTTTAAGAAAAGGGAACAAATATAATTTTGGAAGAAACAGAGCAGAAAGAATGTAAAGCAGAGCCAGGAGATGTGTGTCAGAGTAATAGTTTGGGGGCAGAGTAAGGACAGACAGGCTCTGGGACTCCATTGATTCTGGTTGCTCTGAGTTTGAGTAAGGGATCAGATTTGTGAAGTCACTTAGATAACTGTGAAATCATGTACCAAGACTCATGGTTCTTATAACGTGGTCCCCAAGGTGCTGAAGGAGTGTTCATGCAAAAAGATTCCTTGGTTGTGAGCACAGAAGGGCCGGTTTATAGGCTGAGATGCTGACAGGTAGGCTCTGTGACCACTGCGCTTAAAATTCATCGCCTTTCTCTCTCATGATGTGAAGGAAGAAGAGAAAGCAGGAAGCACACAAGGGGTTCCTGCATGCTGACTTTTTTCCCACCACCCTATTCAAAGTTAATGTCTTCCCCATGGGAGAGGAAAATAAAGGAGAAGATGGAGAAAGGCTAGAGCAGAGAGACCAGGGAGACAAAGAAAGAGGAACAAGGTGAGATGGAGCCATGCCATTTTAACAGCATAAAGAATCTAGTGATCAGAAGTTAACTAACAAATGTTTTTGCTGATATGTTCTGTTGAGGGACAACAATTTATATAATGTTTTCTATGTCTAATTACAACCATTTTTCCTAAGGGTTTTGCATATGTGGACATTTCACCTCCATAGCGTGGGGTCTGGCAGTGTGACTCAGTGATATTTGCCCAGCATTTACAAGTCTCAGAATTTTATCCCCAGTACCACAATTTTAAATTTCCTGAGTTTGATCCCCAGTATCAGATCTTTAAAGCTTTCGCAGTATGTATGAGGTGAACATTACTGACTATTTTAATGAGGCCTAATCCATGATGGGCATTTCTGATTTCATTCTAAGGATGAGAAGAAGCCACTGGGCTTTAGAAAGTGGGTGATTCAACCCACTTCAGTTTTAAAAAAAACTTTTGGCTACTTGTGGAAGACACACTGTAGGGATAGGAAAGTCGAGGTGCACAGCAGCAGAGGTAGAACCCTTGTAGGGTACGCTGCAGGAGAGAATGAGAAATGGGAAAGTGAAGCCACACATAAGCTCTCACAGTTCAGCTTAATTATTTTAAAAAAAAGGTTTATTTATTGTATTTAAATGAGTACACTGCAGCTGTCTTCAGACACATCAGAAGAGGGTATCAGATTCCATTACAAATGGTTGTGAGACACTATGTGGTTGCTGGGAATTGTACTGAGGTCCTCTGGAAGAGCAGTCAGTGCTCTTAACCACTGAGCCATCTCTCCAGCCCTCGCCTTTATTTTTGAAATAGGGCTGGAGATGTGGCTTAATGGTTATGAGTGTGTCCTGCTCTTCCAGAGTCAGAGTTCTAGCATCAAAGGCAGGCAGTTCACAATCTAGAATTCTAGTACCAAGGGATCTGGTTTCTTCTTCTGGCCTCCACAGGCACGTGTGTGCGCATACAGACACACAATTAAAAAATAAAAGCAAATGTTTAGAGTAAAAATTTCAAGTGTTAAAATTCTCAATACATAAAGTTCTTATGTAGTTTTTTGAGAATTTCATTCTTTTAAATTTAATTTTATTTGTAATTCCTTTTTTACACTCCATATTCCATTCCCTCCCCCTCCCCTTCCACCCTCCAACTGGTCCACATCCCACACCTCCTCCCTACCACATCTCGTCTTCACATGTATGCCCCCACCCTTCACCCCACCTGACCTCTAAACTCTCTGGGGCCTCCAGTCTCTTGAGCGTTAGGTGCATCATCTCTGAATGAACACAGACCTGGAAGTCCCCCTTATTCTTTCCTATACACACTCAATCCTTCCTGCTTTCTACAAACCTGTGTTCTTTCTCTCTCTAAAAAACAAAGGTTCTGTTTCTTTTCTCTAAGAAAGAAAGGAAGAAAGAAAGGAAGAAAAGAAAGAGAAGGAAGGAAGGAAGGAAGGAAGGAAGGAAGGAAGGAAGAAAGAAAAAAATGAAAACTGTCTCTGGTTTTTTGCTTTGAGAAATCCTTGAAAATATAAATCTGTGTCAGTGTTTCTCCAGTGTGCAATCCTTCACTCTGTCCTTGAGGCAAAAAAAGCCTTTACTAGATCTTCAGGACCAGATCAAAGTAAATGGAAGGCATACGATGTGACCTGCCTTGTGAAGTCCTTCCTACTCAGGGTCCCAGATAGAGGCATTAATCCATCAAGGAAAAGATGGCAAGCTCCTTTCAAATGGACAGTTACTCCCTGATAACTTCATAGCCACTGGCATAGAAAAGCACAGCCACGTTGCTGTTCGGCTGCTGGGGGGTTATGTGCATAGCCACTACATCATCACAACTTTCATTACTGACCACATCAGGCATCGTGTGAAATATATGAATGCACAAGGCACTTCAAGACAAGAGAATCGATCAGGATTGTAAACATGGAAATAGAATTTCTGGGATCCTGGGGAGGGATGGCCACAGTAAAAACCATGACGTCTGATTTGTGTTGGCTAACTCTTGAGCATGGCATCTGTCCTGGAGTGTGATGACATATCCAATGTCACTCTGTTGAAGGAAACTTATTTTTCCTCTCCCAGCAATGATCAATCGTGAGATTCTGTGCTCACTTCCCCCGCCCCCCCCCCTTGCTAAGTCTGGCTTGAGCTTCTCCAGGTTGTGTGCATGTGGTCATAGTCTCTACGAGTTCATATGTGTGTCTTGCTGCAAATGGAAAAAAATACTGTTTCCTTAAAGTAATTTACCACCTCTGGTTCTTATAATCTTGGCTATTTTTCTTTTCAGCTTTTAATGTTCTTTCTTTGATGTATGTTTAGTCTTTTGATTAGTATGTTCTGAAGGGACTTTCTTTTCTGGTCCCATTTATTTGATGTTTTGTAAGCTACTTATACTCTTATAGGCATCTTATTTTTTAGCTTAGGAAAATTTTTCTTCTATGATTTTTTTGAAATAATTTTTGGGCCTTTGAGCTTTCCACCTCCCCCCCACCCCATTCTATTTTTCTTAGATTTTGTGTTTTTCATAGTATCCCAAAGAATTCTCAACTGAGGAATACCGAATGGCTGAGAAGCACCTGAAAAAATGTTCAACATCCTTAATCATCAGGGAAATGCAAATCAAAACAACCCTGAGATTCCACCTCACACCAGTAAGAATGGCTAAGATCAAAAAATCAGGTGACAGCAGATGCTGGCGTGGATGTGGAGAAAGGGGAACACTCCTCCACTGT
>CACVCL010022613.1:0-36153 GCA_902729485.2 Mus minutoides
AATTTGAAGGAATTCACATCATTTTATATTACAAAACTTGAACATTTACTACAGTATTTTTAAGTTTGCATACAATTAAACACTGTCTCTTACAAGGAAGATGCCCTACAAAAATGTTAGGACCTTGGCACAGATAGTCTAAACATTCAGCAGACATAGAAGACACAGTCGCTGCTCTTAAGTAAGGCAGTGAGATGGGAAAAAAATCACACAGATACACATGACGTACATGACAGCAATTCAAAGCAATGCTTCTCTGCCTCTCACTCATTTTCAACACAGTAAGGGACTGCAGAGATTCTCTCAATTACCTCACCTACCTTGGGAAATCTTCACGCCACTGTACAGGGCTGTGCTTTCTTCTGCTCAAATGTTCTCTAGAAACAGTTTGCATTCCCTGGTCATGATATGTTCACCACTGAGAGTCCATGTCATAAAGGGATCTATGACTATATACTAATAGAACTAAAGACAGATTAACTATATAAATGCAAACTATATAAGGCCTCTGAACATACACTATATCTTATTTCCAATTGGTCTTTGGTTTTCTAACTCTGAAAACTTCCATCTCACTCTATAGAAATAATGTTAAGAGTTTTCTACATGCAAATAGTTCAGAGCATGTGAGGGCCTGCCATAGCTGCCTCTGTGTTAAAGGAGGTTGAGAGAAGTATATACCAACATCAGAATTATAAGGCATGCTGTTGCATGAACAGGATCTGATGTGAATGGGACCTTATCTATAGTAACTAAGTGATCTAATGCTATCTGTTTTTGTCAGGCATTATTGTTACTTGAATGAGGATTATGGAACAGTTTGGATAACTGAAGTTTAAAGAATGAGTTTATGATGGAAAATATCTGTAAACCATCCAATTGTAAAGTAGACTTCTTTATAGGGAACAGAATATTCACAGAAAGTTTGTTCTTAAGAATACAAAGAGTCCAAGCAGAAAGAAGCTTGACAGAAATCAGCCATCTTGCCTTTAGCACACTGCAGGACATAGAACCAAGAAAAGTAGCATGTGAAATCTGAAATCTTCCATTTGCAAAGGAGGAAGGCTTTAAAACAAATTTTCCCAGCCATTCTAATATTATCAATGGTAAGAATTTGTAGAGGGCTATTTGGCTTCTATTTGATTTCAAAAGATTCCCTTGAAACAAGGAATAAAAGGGTTTCATATACCTTGTCAGGAACAGCATAGGTTGCTGCTATAATTTTTTTGCAATGTTCCTCTGATCTCTAACTTATATTAGATTTATTTATCTGTCATGCCTCCGGAAGTCTACTGAGTGGCCCATATTACACATAGTCCAATCTTTTTGTTTTTCAAGCAATTCTGTTTTATATTCCATTTTCCTAAAAATGGGGGAGGTACATTTGCTCATGATATTAAAATTACTGTGAGTGTTTTCCATTAAATAAGGGAGAATGGGGATAGAAATTGTGGTCTCCTGTACATTAACAGATAAAAGAATATGTCTTGATATATATATATATATATATATATATATATATATATATATATATAGGCTAATGCCATTGCCCTTGTTGACCCCCCCCCAAAAAAAAGATAAATTCCTATAGGAACCAACTTGGAAATGACTTGGAAACTTCCTTCCTGAGAACTAGTTTCAGGATGGATCTTGCCTCAGTGAGTGTAGCCAAATAGTGTGAGCCCACAGAAGTGGCAAAAAAGTGTAGCACACCACCAGATGTTTTTTGGTGTGTTTCTCTCTATGGATTCCTAACAAATGCAGCTCAACTATGCAATGTAAGGCAGCCCAATGCATGTGTGTCGTTAGCATGAGTGTGTCCTTACACATGCTTGCTTTAGCAGAACATCCTCTCTCCTGTGTCTGCTTCAGTGAAACATTCCTTTAGGAGTCAGCCTTAGCCTTTCACAGCTGTGTCTACTTTAATAATTAATACATACATACATAAAACAAAGGAAGATGGGGATTTGGAAGGAGTTGGGAGGAAGAAATAGGGTAAAAATGTGAAGTTAAAAATTTTAAAAATCATATTTTAATGGACAAAATGGCATGTGATAATTAGAAAATAGTGAGAACATATGTTCCTAGGACATTTACCCTGCCCTCTCTGCTTAATCACAGGGAGGCAAATTACAGTTTACTCTGAATTGAGGCAGAAATTAAAGATAGACAGACCATTTCATTAGTATAATTAGTGCCTGTTGAATCCTACTTGATTTCATTTTCTGATCCAAAATTTCTCAGACTTCCACTAAGAACAATCCAAGTAGTAAACACTTGCCACAGATCCACACATTGTGTCTTCATTCTTCTTCTCTGTATGTCAGTGTGGTGAATAAGTATGTGGCCCTCCTCCTTATCTATGGCTTGTAGGAAGCACACATTTTCAGAGGTAACAAAGAATCAGGCCGAAAATGGTTCCTGCAAAAGGAGCTTCTGGCTCCTGGGCACATATTGTTTCCATAGAGAAGTTTCCTAGTCTCTGCTACAATGTTTATTTTTAGATGACTCTAATAAAACACTAGCCAGTTTGAATTCATTTTCCAGTTTGCAGAAAGCACTGGATTGACAGGCATGGGGAGATATAAAAATAGCATCGGACAAAATGGAACAGGAGTTTAGAGCTAGAAATGGATGTGACCATCATTTAGTTGGAGGCTGAGGCTGTTTCTTACAGACACAGATGTGTAAGTTCAGAGAGGTCAAGCAGCAACCACCCTACAGTCATGCCAATAGTATGTGATTGACATAGGACATGGACATCAATTTTTTTTTTCATTTATTAGCTATGTTTTTCTAAAAGAAGAAATTATGGTACAACAGGCAGGAACAATGACAAAGAACTCAATTTTAGAAAGGAACTTATCTCAGCTGAGACCTACTTCACCATTCTACTTGTGTCTTCTATCTACTTCTCCCTCTTTAATTATTATCATTAATTAGTATTTATTGATTCCTCTCTGCTGCATAAACTACTTCACTGCACAAACTGGTATTGTGATTCCTCTTGGAAATTCCAAACTAGAGGAAACAAAGTGAGAAAATGTAGCTATAATTTCAAGTCTTGTTTTCCAGAACTTTGCTGGCATCCCTCTTATCTGCTAAAACAGATCAGTCATCACAGCATTAATTCAGTACAAGGAACAAAACCCTGGGACGGGCTGGGTACTGCTTTCCCCTCCCTGCTCTATTTTCCTTTTTAGCATACCTCCCTTCATTTCATTTTTTGATTCATTTCTACCTTTAAAATATTTATTGACTGGCTTATTGATTCATTCAGCAAATATTTGGCAAGTGACTATACATTGGAAGGCTTAGGCTGAAAGAGAGACACAGAAAATGAAGGGTAACAGTCTCCAAGGATTTCTACCTGGCTTAGGAGAGCAAATACGCGTGGTGGTGGTAAAAATTGGTGTTTCCGGTCTTCATCCCAGCATGGCAGAGATCGAAACTGATAATTCTGTTGAAACTGGTGACAATTTGGAACCCTGAATGAGGAGGTTATTCTTGGATACAGCCAATGATAGGATGTTCTATATGCCTCAGACTACTCTCAGAGCTGTCAGGAAGGCAATCCACATTTAGGCTTTGGCTCATTAATTGGACCACAATACAATAATCTTTGAGACAGGAGACACTTAACTGAAAAACAGCAATAACAGTGGGAAAAAGAAGATTCATCTGAAGTTACTTAAGAAGAATCCATGAGACCTGCAGAATAATATACAGAGAATATATGGAGTATGACTTTCAGTTATCTCACTTGAGTAACTGGGAAAATGATGGTATTATTCATTGAAGTGGTGTTTGTACTTGCTCATATTTGGATGCTGAGGACTGAACTCAGGACCTTGTGTATGCCAGACTAGCCCTTGACCACTAAGTTGCCCCCCTGTCTGAGACTTTGATATATCAAATATTTGTAGAAAAGACAGAAATGTGGAAGAGTTTATAAGAAGGAAGATGCATTTCATTGTGGGGTTATCTGTGAGTTCTTATGGTAAAGGTTTAAATGAAGAATTTAATGTGAGTTTATGACAGAGTTGTTAAAAAAACCCTATAAAAATGAGGAAAGGGTATCCTCTCTCTCTTATACATAAAAAAACCCCAAATAACAACAACAACAGAAACAAAACAAAAACCTACCTCAAACATCTGAACTGAAGTTTTAGTGAACATATTGGCCAGTTTCTTCATGGAAATCTAGATGTGCTGCAGAATATTAAAAATTGAAGGATGAATATATGATCTTTACATTCTTTGATCGATGACTTGGCTCGTGTCGACTTCCTAGGAGGGAGCATATATATCCTTGGGTTGTGCAGTTGTCAGAGGAAAGCATTTTCCAGAAAAGGGCTCAGCTGTCAGCAATCCACGTTCCAAGTTTGTGGGGGTCGGGGAAACCAGATGGTAAATCTAGCTACCCAAATTGGATATTGGTAGTCATCAGAGGACCTGCACTGTGTGGTAAGTGAAGACATAAGAAGCATTTTTCATGAAGTCTGGGTAAAGAGGCACAGTTGTTACTCCTTACTGTGTCTGGGGTAATTAAAGTCACAGGTATAGTTACAATGAAAAGAGAATCTGGATTACATCCTGACAGTGAACAACTTTGCTCAATCTTCATGAGCAAAGTCAAGAAGAGGGGGGCAATCAAAAGAAGGTTCACTTAAAGTAGGAAAATAAAAATATATTGCCATAGAAACCTAAAAAGAAGAGTGTGTCAAAGACATCTTCTGTTCAAGAAGCCCCCTGAGAATGTTTACTGTATGAGGTGTCAATCCAAGAGAGAGTACTTGCATGTTCTGTGGAACACTGAACATGTAAGCAACTTAAAACTAGGGAGAAGTTTTCACTTGGGTAGAAAAAAAAGTGTTTTTTTGGTTTTTTTGTTTTGCGAGCTACATAATAAACATGAATTATGTCAACAGATGGAGTTTGCTTCCAGTTCCAAATAACCCCAGTTCTGAAAGTTACCCCCACACATGCAAGACCTCTCTCTCTCTCTCTCTCTCTCTCTCTCTCTCTCTCTCTCTCTCTCTCTCTCTCTCTCTCTGAATTCATTAGAAGATACCAAAGTGTCAAACTTAAGGAGGTCACTAATGATGCCACTCTTGGTGACTGGTCAGTTATTCCATACCTTGATCATTTATCTCAAATTATCCAACTAGCTCTAAGGACCTAGCCTATTCCAACAGTAGAGACATGCACTCTGGAAAGGGTCATGGCTTACATGTGAGGTGCAGGGGTCAGTTCTTGATATAACACAAACTTTTATAGGGAAATTAATTTCTTTTTGATGCAATTCTTCTTTATCACATCAAAGCCATCCTTTCCTGTCTTTGAAAGTTGTGGCTGTAGGAGTTTAGCAGAATGTCAACCTTTTTGACCTTGCAGTTCTTTATGTCAAATGTTTGATGATCACTAGTTCTCCGTGGGGTTCTAATGCTCTGGTTGTAGAAAGTGAACTCTTTTTCTATGATCTGGAAATGAAGAATACTGGCATACAAGTGCTGTCTCTTGGGACCATCAGATGAGAATTGGAGAACTTACGTATGCCACAGTTAGACATGTGGACAATGATCAATATCCTACCTCCTTGTCTTGTCTACACCCTATCTCTTAAGCAGCTATTATTGGATGAACAGAATCTTGAATGTATTGGGGATACTCATGGAAATGGGATAAGCTTGTAACTCTGGTTTCAAAACATTACTTTTGTGTGAAAAATTAAAAAGGACTTACCAAAGACAGAACACAAAATTCAAGTTAAAACAAACTTCAAAGAATTTTTGACTATACAAGAAAGTCCACTTTATGTGGATTTCCTAATGGCTTCAGAGCTGGATGATTTTCAGTATTATCACTCAGGTTATATTCCAATGATCTAGGGATATTTATTTCTTCCCTCTTGCTAGTGCAAACATTTTGGTTCATATGTTTAGAAATACATTTAGCCAAAACACAGCATCTCCAACCAACAAAGAAAAAATATGCTCTAGAGGAAGAGTACATGTTAGGTTGAGTGTTTTATGGGGAAGACCAATAACTCACCAGAAGGTCCAACTAACAATGCCCACTGAGAAATGTGGATGGCAGTGTGTCAGTGATCCAGTGGGTGATGAGCAAATATATATATATATATAGAACGGAGTAGATTGATTTCTTGGTGTATCTTATTAACACAGTAAGATATCATGAAATAGTTATGTGAGATTGGTCAGGACCATGTAGAGGATATTGTTATTAGCAGTTTATTTCCTTGCTAGAGGGACCTATGGGATTTTTCACTACACAAAGGTGAGCAAGATAATTCTAACGATAACCTAAATATTATGCACCTTATCTGTATGTTATTTCATTAAGTTGTATGGTTTGTATATATGTGTGTTTTTAATGTGTGTTGACGATAAATACATAGAAGCTACTCCTTTGTCAACATCCACCTTGTTTTTTGAGATAAAATCTCTTCCTAGAATCTGGAGCCAACTGGTTTTCCTTGTCTGGTTGTACAGTGAGCATTAGGGATTTGCCCCTCTACTTCCCAGTGCAGAAATTTCAAATTTATGTGACAATGCTTAGCTTTTTTCTTTTCAACATGGATTCTGGTCTTTGAACTCAGGTCCTCATAGTTGCATAGCAAGCACATAGTTGACTCAGCTGTCCTCAAACCCTTTTAATTGTACATTTTTTAAGATGCATAACATATGAATAAAACATACCTCAAATTACATATATTGGGGATAGATGCTTGTTTACTTCATTGATGGGGTTTTAATATGAAAGCTTTAGAGAGACAGATTGGGAATTGCTTGTCTGTGCATTGACAATAACTCAGCACATCCCCATTTCAATCTTCTATCTGGTACTAATGATTATGATGAAAAATTATCAGACTTCACCATTGAGATGGATTCCTTAGTCCAGCAAATGCAGTAAAGCTGCAAAGCTGCAGATCCCTTATTTATTTCATGTCCTTTATATAATAGCCTTCTTCTTAATGGACATTGCCTGCACAAAACTCTTGCAAAAACCATCACAGGATCAATATGTTAATGTGACAGCAGCTTCAAACCTAGCAATGCTGGAACATTTTCAATTAGCGCTACAGAGAAACAAGGAAAGGAATCAAGGGAATTGGACAAATAGAGGTGGCAAGTGCAAGCGATATTTCTTTAACCAAAACCACTTAGTATTTTTGTTTTGCCTTTTATTTGAGCATTTTATTCTTCTCTGCTAGGGAATCATTTCCCTGTTTTGAGCAGTGAGTTAACAATTACAGGCTTTCCCCATGACCTTAGATTTTATAGAGCGATTATATGACATCTAGTAATCAGGAGCACATTTAGATTAAAAGGATCCTTCTAGAACCTGCACAATATGAGCACAGAACTTAACCTTAAGAGAATGAAGGACTTTATTTGAAATTTAACATAGTCTCCAGAGCCTCTGAATGGAGTATTATTTAAAGTTCATCCCAGCAGGGATGGACAGTAGGGTGTGAGATGAGACAGAAGCACAAAAATATTAACCCATCCACAGCTCAGCCTGTCCTTCCTTCTCACTTATTGATATTGTGTCACTTTTGATAGATAAGGAAAATGGTACAGTTTAAAAGATCTGCAATAAACTTGATTTTTTTTTTCTGGGCCGTATGTAGTCATATGGGAAGAAATTCTGTGGAAAAGCAGATAAAACCAGAAGTATGCAGATGAAGGAAAGGGGCCTCAAGGGAAAGAAAGGAGATGGACTTAATGAAATGAAATTTTATCAAGACACTCTATCAGTCAGTATTATGTTATTGTAAGGAACCTTAGAGGCCATCCACTTACAAAGAGAAAAGGTTTATTTTTCTGTTCGTAATGTGAGAAGTTTACATGCAGGGTTAGTTAGTCCTGTTGCTTTAGTCCTAGGATGATGTAGAGTATCCTGGCAAAGAGTGGTTGGTAGACCAAGCTGCTTGACAGATGGATGCTAGTATGTTTATATAGAAAAAAGGAGATCCATAACCAGTAATTCTCTTCAAGATTATGTCACAATGACCCAGGATCCACAAAGCTGAGGACCAAGCCTTTTACACATACACAGGGCTCTTAGGGCCACTTAAGATACAAACTGCAGCAAAAATGTAAAAGACTTATTATTTATCTCATTGCAATTGTTTTATTTTCTATACTTACTCTACAACTCAGACACTGGATGTTCAGCCAGGAAGAGGCTAATGGATGATGGGCAGCAAAGATATGACTTTTGACCTAAAAGATCTTAGCAGTGAGCTGGACAGATGAAAAATGTAAAGCAGGCAGAAAGTCATTAAAGGGGAAGGAGACTAAAGAAAGAATAGTGACTAGATTGGGGTTAAAGAGATGATCTCTTTTTTTCACTTTTATATTAGATATTTTCTTAATTTACATTTTAAATGCTATCCTGAAAGTTCCATATATCCCCCCACTCTGCTCCCCTAGTGCGACTATTCTCCACATGGGTTCTGTAACCCAGTTTTGGTTTT
The DNA here is from genome assembly GCA_902729485.2 of Mus minutoides. Taxonomy (NCBI): domain Eukaryota; kingdom Metazoa; phylum Chordata; class Mammalia; order Rodentia; family Muridae; genus Mus; species Mus minutoides. Next base: position 8,510 of record CACVCL010022613.1, read on the forward strand.
CTGGTCTTGTTCTGAGCCTTTATTTGAGTAAAAAGAAGGATTGAATTTGGTTTTATTTTAGTTCTTAACTTTCACAATTCTAAAAGGTTAAATGTATATGTAGAAATATTGGGGCGATATTTTATGAGGGAAAAGAGTGTCTGGAACAATGGCTTAGTGGTTAAGAACTCATGCTCTCCCAGTAGACTTGAGCCCAGTTCATAGCTTCCATGTCAGAAAACTCAGGATCACATGTAACTAAGTCCAGTCACCAGCACAAATGTGCATATAGCCACATATACTTAAAAACAAAATAATAGACCTTAAGAAATAAAGGGAAGAAGGAAGGGAGGGTGGGAGGGAGGAAGAAAGGAGAGAGGGAGGAAGGAAGCAAGGAAGAAAAAAGAATACACTTTTAACGTAAGTTTATGTGAGTGCTTATTAGGGCAAGCTTAATTTGTGGGGGAAGCTCTGTAAAATTGACATTTATTTCCTGAGTCTTCCCCTGATCATTCAATTATTCTCTATAATGAGAGCTTTGAAGACTGTGCAGCTTACCAATAGATTAGAGTTAGTGATGATTTAATAAGCCATAGCTATGGTTGTGTTGATTTATAATCAAAGCTTTAGAAATCCTTAATAAAATAAGAAAGTCAAGAAACTATAAATTATCAACTTAAATATGTGTCATATTCTGAAACTTTCCATTAGCATTGTTTTTTTGACTCTTTTCTTAGTGTACTAGTGATGAGACTAGTTATTATAAAAATATGTGCACATTATTGGAATTTCTTGGATAATAACAAAAACCCTATAAGTAGGAGCTGTTGTTGGTAGACTGCTTGGCTAGCAAGCACAAAGCTCTGGTTTCTATCCCTAGTATTTCAAAAACAGATTTGGTGGTGAATACTTATAATAATTCTAGAACTGGGAGGTAGAAGCAGGAGGATCCAATATTCAAGTTCAGAGTTAAGAAGATGGTTCAGCTTTAAGAATGCAAACTCTTATTGCAGAGAACTTATGCTGAGCTCTGTGCATCTGTGCACCCAGGTTGAGCTACTCAGAATCACCTGTGACTACATTTCCAGGAGATCTGATGACTTCTTATGGCCTCTGGGGGTGCTTATACCTTACACACACACACACACACACACACACACACACACACACACACAGAGAGAGAGAGAGAGAGAGAGAGAGAGAGAAACACACGCACACAAGCACATACTTATGTGCACACATACACAACATAAACACATACACAAATATGTACCCACATACAAACACACACACAGTAAACACATGCAAACATGTGAACTCACAACATAAACATATAAACAAACATGTACATGTACACACTCACACAATACACATAATTAAAGATGATTTTGTTGTGAGCCTAGCCTTTAGTAGCTGTGCCAAAACTAAAAAAACAAAACAAACAAACAAACAAACAAAAAAACTAGCCTGAGCAAGAAATCCAGACTCAGAAAGACAAGCATGATATGTACTCATTTTTAAGTGGATATAAGCTGTTGCATAAAGGTTAATCACACTACAATCCCCCAGAGAGGCTAAATAACAGGGAAAGCTCCAGCAAAGATGCATGGATGACCCAGGGAAGGGAAACTTAATAGATTCTGCAAGTAGACTGGGGGTGCGGGATGGGAGCAAAAGAGATCAGGTCAGAAGGGGAGCGATGGCAGGAGACAGTAAAGAGAGAGACAACTGGAAGTGAGGGGCATTAGCAGGATGAAAACTTAGTGCACAGTACATTCCCTCTAACTTATGAGGGCAACCCTAGCAATGATTCCTAGTGTGGAGCCTATACCAGCCATATTCTGTAACAAGGCAAGGTAGCCCATGATCCTAGTTATTGCTAGACCCACTCAGCCACCAAACCTTCAACCCTCAGCCTTTCCTGCCTGTAAGATATTCTGGGAGCAGTGGTGGCTCCAAGATTGTGTGAGTGGCCAACCAATAACACGTCTAACTTGAGAACCAAGCCAGAGAAGGAGCCCATTCCTGATGTGCTTGGATGACCTGGAACCAGAAGCTGGACAGCCCAGAGACCTAGGGAATAACTACTGCTGCCTGTCAGATTCTCCCTCTTGGGGTAGCCAGACCATTGTTCACCAGGAATGTCTGGAGAGAGGGATACTTAGCCCAAGTGTGTGGATGCAATGTGGTGACGTGATCTGTAGTGAATGCCCAGGCAAAGAATACACACACACACACACACACACACACACACACACACACACAGACAGATTAGTAGAACTCGTTCAGTTTATTAGGGAAGGAGAAGGGGGTATATATGCTCTTGAGGAGGCAGGCAGCATCTCTGGGGCAAGGTTTGTGTGTCCATATACAGTTGGCCAGGGCAGAGGGGTTGGAAGATATTTCATCTGCATACTGAGAGGCTAAGGGGGCTACAAAGGGGAAAACCTTATACGTTCAAATAAGAAGGAGTGTAGCCTGATAGCTGTCAAGGTAGTAAATTCTTACTAGAGTTGATAGTGGACAGCTGAGTTCCTGGCACCAGGTTTGGAGAGGGGAGGGAGCCAAAGCCTGTTTTCCTCATGTTAGGTATCCAGGCTTGAAATTCTCCTCCTCAACACTCCCCTGTTTATCCTGAACCATTAAGGTTCAACAAGTACCAAACACAGCTGACAGAAAAAAAAAATAGTAAATGAAATGATTCCTAATGATATTCTGCTCCACTCGGATAATTACCTAACCCAATCATCTTCAGAGACTACTTCTAGCACCTGATGGGACCAGATGCAGAGACCCACAGCAAAACCTTAGGGGAAACCCTGAAGAGAAGGGAGGAAGGACTGTAGGATCCAGAAGGATTGAGGACATCATAAGAACATGGCCTACAGAATTAACTAAGCAGGGCTCATTGGGGATCACAGAGACTGAAACAGCAATTAGAGAGCCTGCATGGGTCTGCACCAGGTTCTCTGCATTTATGTTATGATAGTTTAGCTATATAGGTTTTGTGGGACTCCTAACAGTAGAGTGGGGGTTTTCTCTGACTCTTTGCTTGCTCTTGGGATATTTTTGCTTCTACTGTGTTGCCTTGTCTAGCCTTGATATGAGGGTCTGTTCCTAGTCTTATTGCAACTTGCTATGCCATGTTCAGTTGATATCACTGAGAAGCCTGCTCTTTTCTGAAACAGAAAAGCAGTGGATCTTGGGAGAGGAAGTAGGCAGCTGAGAGGAATGGAGACAGGGAGGCTGTGGGTAGGATATATCATATGAAAAACCAATGAATGAAAAGAAAAAAGAAAAGTAAAATATATGTCATTAGTGAAAGAAATCTAAGGCCATCCTTAGCTACCTAAGATGATTTAGTTGTGAGCCTAGCCTTTAGTGGCTGTGCCAGAATTAGAAAAAAACTAGGCTGAGCAAGAAATCCAGACTCAGAAAGATAAACATGATATGTACTCACTTTTTTTCATAGGTGCAGACCAATGACAGGAAAGATGGAAACTACACTTTCAGATGCTGATGTATATTTTCTAAGGCTGATACAATTTCTTAATAAATTTTAGTCCACGGCTTTCAATCACTATAATAAATGCTCCACCCCTGTCCAGAGATGGTACTTTCATCCATCTGTAAGAGCAAAGTACCCCATCCAGATGGCTTCTAGCAGAAAGATGTGCTTTGTGATGATTCTAGAATCTAGAGCATGGAAATCTATGTGCTGGCAGGGCGATACTCTTCCTGAAGGCTCTAGGAAAGAAACCCAACTTAGCTTTCTCTTTCATTCCCTGGATGATGGTGGTTTGTGGCCACAAAGCTCTGATTTTACCTCTCTTCCTTTCTATTTCAGGAGTTTCATGACATTTTGTCCATGTGCATCAACTAGCTTCTCTGTCCTCATAAGGAGACTGGTTACTGCATAAAGGTCACCCTAATGCAATCTGATGTTTTCTCAACTGCAAGTAGACCCTGACATAAGATGACTGAACTTAATGATTTTTTTTATGTTATAAAGAGCTGTATGCATTCTGGAGATCTGCACTTAGAATTTTTGATTTAGATCTTGTTCCATACCAATAATGCATACAGTGACATTTGTCTTGATAAACTGAGCAGCAGCTTTCAGTCATAAGCCAAGGTCCCTGTCCCTACATTATATCCATCCAACAGCAACTAGTTTTAGTTCTGGCTTACATTCTTCTGCCCAGGATATCTGGGGCTGTGTCTATGAATGATGATTACCATGCCAGCAGTAGTTACCACTTTCAGTACAGTGTTCAACAAATTACATGAGATACTCAGTACTTCATTATGAAATGAGGTACTTCTTGTTTCTTCCTGATTATGTGATAAGGAAGGCTAGGCTAATTTATGGTATCCAGAAGTTATAAGAACTAGGTGCATTTAGTAACATTTTGCATTTAAGATGAGTTCAGCAGGATGTTATTTCAGTGTGAGCTGGGAAGCCTCTATGAGCATATCAGCAAAGGCATTGTTTCCTTGATGTTTGTATTCTAAGCTTCTACAAAGACAGAAGTTGGGGGTTGGGGGGCTGCTCTTCAACCTCCTTCATCCTCTATGAAAAATATTTAGGCTGTGTGTGTGTGTGTGTGTGTGTGTGTGTGTGTGTGTGTGTGTGTGTGTAACATTCCACAGATTGATATTGGGTGTCTTCTCTTGCTTTTAAGACATAGTATCTCACAGGACATGGAGCTCACTGATTTGACTGGATTGTCTGACTAGAAAGTCCCACTCTTCCTCGTCTCTCTGCTTCCCTGGGCTGGGACTATTGTATACATTGTGACATTTGAATTTCTATGTGCACTGGGAAGGCAAACATGGGTCCTTATGCCTGATGAGAAGCACTCACCATCTTCCATTTCCTTATTCCATATTTATTTCAGTATCATAGTCCAGGCACATTAACCCACCTGCCCTTCATTTTGGTGATGCACGGTTGTTTAGGAATGCATGCGGGAAATTGATTACAAATGCTCAAGTGTATAATTCAAGTGTAGCAAAGGTTGAGCTAGCACAATACATTAGCAACTGACTAGTAATGAACTTAAGTTGTTCTGTGAAGTGAGTCACATGTTTTTTTAAACTATATTTGCAAGTTGATGTGTAAAGACAAAAAAAGGATACATGCACTGTTTTCTACAATGTAAAGATATCCTGTGACTCAGTGACTCCCTTTTCTAACAATTTCATCTAAGCAACAAAGTTGAATAAAGAGAATATAAGCTATATGGAAAGATATTCCTTATGGAATTATTTTTAATAGCAAAAACTTGAAAAAAAAAAAAAAGGAAAGATTTCCCAATAGGAAATGCTTAATAAATAGCAGTGTGTGTATTTTGTGCTTACTAAAATTTAAGCTTATGAAAGTTTTGGGTTTTGCCCAATATGTTGTGTTGTTTGGACTACTAATATCAGCATTCAAGATGTGATATAGAGAAGACAACATTCAAGGCAGAGATATAGGGAATTCTAGACCAGAGTGAGGTTTACAGTGAATTCCAGGTCAGCCAGAGCTACATAATGAGACATTTGAAAAGGCTCTAAAATAAATTAATAGTTACATAGATATGTTTCAAATTTAAAAAAAAAGAAATAATACTAATCTTTTAAAGCATGGCTTTTAGCAGTTGATAATTTTTACCCCCTGAGTACATTTAAAATGTTCGGAGATACATTCAGGTGTCACAGGAATGACAGAGCCGGGCACACTCTGAATGGTTGTAGGCATCTGATGCCATGTATCTCTTCTAGTGTACCAATCAATTCTCTGCAACAAAGCATCATTCTGTTTAGCATGCTAATATCACTGTGGATGGGAACATTCAATTAAAAACAGGCATTGCTTTTATATTTCTGTACCCTGTCCTTGGAACTGAAGTAATGATATCCATTTCATAGGATCAAGATAGGGCTGGCACTATTTCATACAAGGAAAGTACTTGAAATTCTCAATGCAGAATAGTTAATCATCCAGTTGGGCCTAGTTCTTTTCACTCTTATTCATGTCACTGTAAAAGGGAAGAAGGAATCCCTGTATATGATGACTATGCTAACACCACATCAGTCTCCCCACCACTGGACCAGTGAGAACATGTCTGTAGTAGAATCATACTGCCACAAGAAGGGATAGAATGGATCTCCTTTTCATGGTTGGGGCTCTGTCTGGAGGACTCTGAAGGAAACTGGAAAGTAGAAATTAACTCTTGATTCAATGCTAGAAGAAAATAAGAACCATTCTTTAAATGAGTGTCTAAATAAAATGTAAACTTACTATTGTGAACATAGACCAGGATGAGGATGCAGTTGAGAGGGATAAAGAAGGGCTGGCGTGTAGTTTGACTGTGAGGGTTGCTAATCTATGGGCAGCACTGTGGTTCTGCTGTCATCTCTGCAAAAGCAAGCCTCTCTAGTCTCTTATCTCAAGGTATCAGGGTCTCCTGTTCTTTCCTGCTGTGAGTGTTTAGACTGGTAATTATGTCCCTCAGGAAGCTGACATGCCAGCTGTGAGCAGTGGGCCCACTTCCAGGGACCCAGGCTCCTCTTCTTATGTTGGTACTTTCAATTTTCTTAACACTTGATATTTTATAATTTTCCTACTTTGAACTTTTGTTTCTTTAATAACCATGAAAAATGAATACTAATAAAAATAATGGATGGACTGTGCATATAAAAAGTCTCCCTTCTGTACTGCAGAGAATGAAATCCTGTCTCCACAAAATAGGCACAAGCAGGCAATTGTGAATAACCTTAACTCTTTTCAAATAATATTTCATGATCTTTACCATTGATGAGCTTAGGGATAGATAGTTGGAAGGAAACCTCTTTTTTTTTTTCTTTTTCTTTTCTTTTTTTTTTTTTTTTTGTTTTTTTATATTTTTTGTGGCTTTTTGTATTAGATATACAAGTTGTAATGAAAGGTCTTTATGGATCTGGCTTTTAATGAATTGCTAATGCAGAAATTGAATTGCTTTTTCAAAGTTAGGCTTGGATGGCATTATGTATTAAGCAATTGAATCTTAATATGTGGGCGAATAAAAGTGGTTTCTCTTTATTCTTTTAAGGGAAAGAACAAACAGAGTATATGTAAAAGGAAATGTGAATGCCTTTAAAGTTTCACTCAATAACAAGAAAAGAAAAAAAAAACTTAAAATTGAATTTTTTTTCTCTCTTTCAAATTTTGAAGTAACATTAAAGAGGAAATAAATTAAATCAGGCGTATTTTATGCAATGACCAAAAGTAAGCATCTTCAAGGACACTCTTTTTATATTGTAAATCTTTCTGAGATTAAGTCAGGGGTTCTTTTGAACTGTGAATATATTTTTAATTACTTTCTAATCTTTCATTTTTAAGATTAAAAATAATATTGGCTCATTATGATAAATTTAAGTGACACAAAAGCCACAAAGGGAACAGCAAAGGATTCTTTTCTATTTTTATTCTGTAAAATAATGACCTCGTAGACTCATTCGTTAGCAGGGTTGGTGCCCAGTCCCCAGCTTCAGTTGGCAGGAGTACTTTTACTGCTGTATTTGAAATGTTGGTCTTTTGTTGGGGATGAGAAGACGGTTCTGCAAAGCTGGTGCTGTGTTTTTTCTCTCCCTGGCTTGTCTCCAGCCCCTCCAAGTGTGAGCACAGGCTCTATTATTTGGCTAAGATGAGCCCTCCCATGCAACAGTAGAGATTCTATCTTCAAACTCTCAGTAAATACATCCCATGAACTCAGTGACTGTAGAACAAGGATGTTGTTGATTTTCCTTTCTCTGTCGACCCCTCCCCCAAGACACTTGGCAATTAGACTTTCCATCCACTTCCTCGTGTCACCACCATTGCTTCATTTCATCCATGTGTCACTTAACCTGAACTTTGGCTGTCATGTCTTTCCCTCATCTCTTCTGTTTAGGCTTTTTCCCATGAACCCCTGCCTGCTATCCTTCTAAATGTAGATCTGGATCCTTCTTCATAATACTTGTGTCTCCCGTCACCTTCAAGGTGTGGTCCTATTTCTCTGCAGAACAAACTTCCCAGCTCTCCCCTTTTCATTCAAAACTATCCCTACTTGTATGACCCCCCCTAACTGCTTTACATCTCTCCTTAAATATCGTCCATTCAAAAACAGTCGTGCATACCTATTACAGCTGGCTGTGGAACATTCCCACCTCATCTTCCAAACTCACTGTGTGTTCAGGGTAACTTGCTTTGCTCACTTTTCAGAAAATTTTATTCTTCTTTCTTAGGAAAAATCTTTGCAAAAGCCTATGTTTTTCCCCTAAGTCATATTTCTAACATCCTAGATGTAGTCTAGCTAACCAGGATTTCTTGTCTCCTACTTTATAGCTCTGGGTGTATTGGTAGAACACTGCGCTCACCAGGAGTTGTGATTTCTCAAATCTAAACTGCTGTCTTTACATTTGCACATTTTATCCCCTTAGCTATGGCCACACTTTTTCAGGATAAGGAACTCTTCTTCCTCGTCATCTCTGCATTGCACATACCATGCGGGAAGCCAATAATCACTTACTGCCTTCTGTCACTAAGATGATGATACAGAACAAACAAGAGATGAGGACGCTCTGGTAAGAGAGGATCTAAAAAAAATGTCAATAACTAAAGCAGTTTGCCTAATCTATTGAGAACTCTGTGGAATTGTGGGAGCCAAAGACACAATTCCACCAGACAGAAGCAAAGGAGGAGATGTTGGAGAGGAAGCACACAATTGGTTCTGTGATGGCAGAAATGTGGATCATGTAAATGGTCCTTAGAGGGCTCCCTTTCCTGGGACATCCTTTGACCTTCCTCCTCAGAGAATGGAGTAAGCCTTGATTAAGACCAAATAGCCGACAAGAATGGGATCTGATTTTATCTTATGAGTTTTTCATAATGAGAAAAACTTGTATTTGAGTATTTCTGAAGTCAATATTCAAATATCATTATTTAGGAAACTGAAATAGTTGGTTCTTTTCCATTCATATATTTTTGCAGATGCCAGATTTTCACAGTATCTAATTCTACTGAGAAACATTGAAAACTTCTAAATTAATGTATTCTTGCTCTCATTAATTGGAATGACTTTAATGTAAAAGTTCATTGAGCAACAATAATGTGTGTCACTATTGTCTCTGGTATTTTTATGTTATATGCCAAGCATCATAAAATCTTGTTTTTGAAGTTAATTGAAAATACTTCGTGCACACTTCTCCATCTTCTTCTCTCACCTTCTGGTCTTCTGTGATATTTAGCTTAGCCAAACACTTAAATATGTTTATATATGGAGTCTTCCTGGGCTGTGTGACTATGCTCCTATACACAATAATCCAGAGCTGCCTGAAAGAAATCACGGCAAAGCTAAAATTACTAAATAGCCAAGAAAATAAAAGCACTGCTTAGTATCCTAAAAGGATTTTTTTAAAGCAAAAGTACTTGTGTTATTTTCAGTGAATAGAACTTGCTATTTTATGCTTCAATATCTCAAGTTCCATGAGGGCACATGGAAAAATAGAAAGAAATAGAAAATATCTAAATATTTGTTTAAAATCATTTCAGCATTTTAATGGGTTATTTTTTCATTTTTATTATAGCAAGACAAACACTTGACTGAGTAAATTTCAACCGAAATAGACTCACTTGTATGTACACCAGAAGTATTAGAACCCCTTTGTAGTTACTGTCTTTGATGTCCCTTACTGCCACCAACTCAGGTGTTTCTATTTAGTACAGGATTGTGTTTAATTTTCATTTGTGTAGGTTCATGCATTTGCGTGTGTGAGAGAGTGTGTATGCATGAGCATGTGTGTGAGAAAAGGAGAGAGAGGGAAAGAGACAGAAACAGAGACGGAGGGGGGGAGGGAGAGAGAATTGTCCCTTTTCTTTTTCATATTGTTTGTGAAATAATAGAAATTAAACAGGATGATGCATTTGGGTAGAACAAGAAGTTCTGAATTGCTGCTAATAATACATTAAAAAAGGAAGAAGAAGAAGAGCAAGTATTGGTAGCATTTTGACACTGAATACATTTCAGGTTAAATAAGCCTGGAAGTCTGTTTGCTATCCTTTGTTTTTATTTTACCATGAGTATCCAGATTCAAGATGAGAAAGCCTGAGTTCAGATTTCCTTTCAGACACCTGCTATCTGTTTTTCCTTAGGTCAATTCCCCTTGTCTTCTTGAGCTAATTTATCAAAATATTGTAAATTGCTGCATTGATTTAAAAAGTCAGTTTTGTCATTCTTTGACAGATGTAAATGTGTTACATATTTTAGTCTTCTCCCCCTTGTTACCCTCTCTCATCCCCCTCCCATCCCTCTGAAGATCTCCTCTTCTCAAAGGGTCTCCTATCACTTTCTTATATTTGGGAGTTTTGGGTGGAGTTATCTATGCATTGCTGAGTTTAGTTAGAGTTACNTGTATAGTGGTAAGTTCATGATGGCATTAGAATATTCAGTGTCTTTAGAGGATCTGCTTTCTGGTTTGTACGCAGCACCTTCTCATTGTGCCCTCATATGGTGGAAGAAACAACAGGAAGGGACTCCCTCTTGATCTTCTATTATAAGGACATCAATTCAATTCATATGGACTCTGTTCCTATATGACTTTATCACCCATGAAAGGCATTACCTCCTCATTCTATTCCCTTCAGTGTCAAGATTTCAGTTTATAAATTTGGGGTTGAGACATTCACAGCATAGTGGAAATCATTTCCTCTGCAGACTAACCCAAGCGTTTGATAAGCCTTCCATGTATTCCTGTGGCACTGTTCTACTGTATCATACTAACGTTTATTAATTCATGGTGTAATTATTTCCTTACTGTATGTTTACCCCCAAGAGAATAAATAGATTTGCTCAAGTTGGAAAGACGGTATAGTAACTATTACTTTATGGATATTATGTGGGTGTCTATTAGCAAATAGTTACTCTCCTCAGAGGCTATCCTAGGCAAATTTCACTTCACTAAGAATGATCTTAAGTTATATATTTAGTTTAGTATAGATGTACATTCTACCTGGGGCAGAGTCTTGTGTGCTACTTTAATTTGTTTTAAATAAAGAAGAATTGATGCACTAATTTTTGAAATAGCTTATTCTTGTAGCTATTGTTTTGGGGGAAGGGATCATCAAAGCAGAGTTATCAAATCAATACCAATCTAAATCACAGTGGGACAAAACATTTCACATACTCTCAAATTTATTTCTATTGCATAATTTAAATGCAGAGATATTATTTCTTTTTATAGATTCTATTAATCAGGAAATAACAGTAGTTCTCCAGGTGGATCCACAGATTTTGGAAGTGGTGATTTTATCTGTGAACTCTCACACTGATTTGAACCAAGAAGATCTGGACCTTTCCAGTGAGCATGGAGGCAGTGGGAGGCAGGTGTTTACATTAGTGTCACTTTTATCCTGTCTTTCCTCTTTATCTCACTACACAATGTCAGGGCTTAGAGCAACCTTTCAGTTTCTCTCTCCTGCTTCACATCCATTCTCCTTTGCAAATAAGTAACTATCACAGGAGGGGAAGGGACACTAAGTACTCTAGTGACAGGGTCATGAATAGGAGCTCACCTTCACATCAGCATGTCACCTGGTCTCATTTGACAACATGGTGCAGTTTCTCCTCTGTTGTATTCTCTGTTACTCCACAGCCAAAGATATCTAATCAAACATATCTGGCTTGCTCCTGTCCCAACCATGATAACACTTGACATTTTTCTGCCTCCAACAACTCTGTCTCAGGTGTTTTGATGACTTTTTCTGTGTTATCAGGTATCAAAGCAATCCACATCCCACTCTATCCCCATTCTCTTTCAGTGTCTTGCTTTGTACTTACCTGTAATCCTGTATATATATTTATTCTTTCTTGCTCTAGCTAGCATACAACCTGAGCTTTGTTTTTTACCGCTTTCAGAAAAACAAACAAGCAAACAAACACAGTAGCTCCCAAAATAAGTTATTTTGAGTAGCTTGCTATATCTTGCTGTGTACTTCAAACTAGCCTTAAAAAGGAGATTCCCCTGCCTCAGCTTCCCAAGTCCTGGGACAAGAGATCTGTATGTACTATCATACCCTGTGTAGTTTTCTTCTCTGTCCCTTTTCTTTTCCACTCAAAGTTAACTTCACACACATGGAACAACTTTTTTTTTCATCATTCCTCCAGCTTCTAAAGTGAAATATGGTACTGGAGAGCTGTTTGGTCAGTAATTACTAGAGGCCTGGTGATCATCTGAGTGAATCCCCGTCCCATTTCTCTAGTGCATTGTTGTAATTGCATGGGTTTAGTTCAAGAGACCTTAACACTTCCTTGAGTGCTTCTTTGCAAGGTCAGTTTAATGATTCTTAGAAAATTTCTAAGAACTTTCTTGTATATCACGGGAGTACATACCTTGAAGATTTTGTGTTAGGATTAAAATGTCAGGACACCCATGAAGCGATTTTTATAGAGTCTGTGGTTTACTTAAGCTTTTGTGATTAAGATTATCTCATCAATCATCCTCCTGGTAGGAAGATAATATCAATTAAAGCTCATTGCTAGAAAACCACGGGAATTGGTCCCAGCTGTGTGCAAAGTTCACAGAATTGAGCAAGAGCTAAGAGCTGAGTTCAACACAAATGAAGAACTGAATTAAATTGTGATCTAAGCACAAGAAACATGATGAAGCTGTCACTGGGGACTCTATCTCCTGTGTTCTGCCCTTTTCTGGGACATATCACGGCTTCAATTTCCAGGGAGAAGGATTCTGACTGATCAAGCTTCGTTAAGAGTAGGTCTGCATGTTGATTGGCAGCTCCATCAATACAGCATCATGAAAAAATGTGTGGAGATGCAAAACAAATCTCAGGTTTATGCTAGATAATGTTGCTGAGTGCATCAGTAAGTCCAGGACAACCTTACTACAGAGTGTCGACATCTGTAGTTTTGGAAAAGCAGTCCAGGATCCCTTTGCCCTTTTTAGCTGCAGGAAATGAAAATGGATTTGCTTATTTGATATAGAGCTCATATCTCCAGAGCTGTGTCAGTGAGAAGCCCCTTTATTCTACAACACTGAACAATGCAGGACAAGAGTTCTCTCTAGTTAATACTGAAGCATATTTAATATCTAGATAGCAAACAAACTGAAGAACTCACTGAAAACTTGTAAAGTCTTGTTTCTAACCTGTAGCGGCTTTGGAGATGACAGGGAAGCTTCTTTCTATGTTTTCTGTTTTATTCTGCCATTTGTTTGAAGGAGATGCTTTTGGTAACTGGATGCTTTATGGTTAGTAGGTATTGATCAGCGTAATGGAAAATGATCGTTAGATTTTTTTTTTTTATTATGTGAGCTCTATTATAATGTTTTGAAAACCTATGACTCTGACTCAAGGCGACACAGTCTTACACTTTTAGAGTTAAAGCTGTTGTTGACTTGCTTTGCCCACACTTTCACAACAGGGTGGGTATCTGCTATACAGTCTTCTCATCAGATCAACCCATCTCAGCCTGAGACTCTGGGCTAGTGCTTGGTGGAGTTGATTCTAAAAGATTATCCAGGAAAAGAATCTGCAGGAAGGAAAACTTTCTGGGCCATAACTGTCTTCACTCAATGTTCACAGAGCAATCACTTGATGTTTGAGGACAGGGACAGGCCAAGTAAGAGAGAAGAATGCATCTGAAAAGCTAGGACCAAAGTTAAGTGCTGGAATTATGGATTGAGTTCAGGTCTACTACTACTTCCTTAAAGATGATCACTTGGAAAATAGAATCAGTAGAGGCCAGAGCATTTGATTAATGTATCCTAAAATGGTGATGCACCAAATGCCTAATGATCTCTAAAAGAATGTGTGAGAAGAACAAAGCCAAAAGCAAAGACAGATAAACATTTTAGAAATAGATCTATGGAGGAATCCAGAGCCCCCAAGAGGAGCTGTCCTGTTAACCTCCATGGTGGGAGTAGATGAGAGGATGGAATGTAGAGTTATGCATTGCCTCTGAGGAAAAGGACATTGGTTTTGCTCTTCTGAAGTTGCAATTTAATGGTGAAATATGCTGGCAATATAGACATTACATCAAAAGTTCATAAATGTACATTTGGCTGGGCGTGGTGGCGCATGTCTTTAATTCTAGCACTTGGGAGGCAGAAGCAGGTGAATTTTTGAGTTCGAGGCCAGCCTGGTCTACAGAGTGAGTTCCAGGACAGCCAAGGCTACACAGAGAAACCCTGTCTTGAAAAACAAACCAACCAACCAAACAAACAAACAAACAATAAATGTACATTTGATAATAGCATAGTTTGAAGCCCACATTGGATTTGTTGTTGTTGTTGTTTCTTTTGAACTGTATTCCAAGGTTTGAAACTTATTGTGAAACTTATTATTGAAACTTATTATTTCCTAGGAGAGAGATGCCCTAAGCACAGTGAATTCACTGCTTAACAAATAGAAAGAGTAGAGTAGAAATAGAACTAGATGGGTTTTATAAGTTCCCTGGACTCAATACCTTCTTAGCAGTAGGTTCAGGATTTGAACCCATCTTTGAATTGCAGATTTCAGGTCAAGTACTCTTTGCTCCTCAGTGATAACGACTACATTGAGTCTCTCTCTCTCTCTCTCTCTCTCTCTCTCTCTCTCTCTCTCTCTCTCACACACACACACACACACACACACACACACACACACACACCCTGCTACATATGCTGATACTTAAGGGGCTACAATCTTGTTGGCCCCTGCAATGTTTTCAAAGTGCAAGCCATGATTGCTAATGACATTCTCAGTGTCTGCAATACTTAGATCACTTTATCAATCAAATGTGGCACTTATGCCAGCCTTGCCACCTGTCTCTTTCCATCAGTGTCAGCAAGTGTTTCACTGCAGGCAACAGGTGCCAGCTGTCAGCCTGAAATAAACTGGAGTCTGCCCCAGGATAAGTGTGCTTAGAGAATCACTTCTGATTGGATTTCTCATCTGACAGTCCCTTCAGAATTTGAGAGTCAAACCCAAAAGATAAACAAATTATAGATAAGTAAACAAACATGTGTCTGCTTAAGAAGCATAAGGCTGGCTGTTGCTAGAGCCAAATTAATCATTCTGTCCTTCTTCTTCATTCACTTGGGTGCCATTTTGGTCTGTTGAAATACAGATGGATTTACAAGACATATGTTTAATTTAGCCACTTATCGATGTTTTGATATCATGGCAGTGGCTTTTCCTATAAGAGCTGCTTTGTCCTGAGGGTCTGAGAAAGAAATGAATAAGGCGACTCAACTGACAGTGCCTGGTACTCAGCAACACCATGAACTGAACTGTTTACTTTCAAATTTATGCACTGTAGAATTTATTATTATTATCATCATTATTAGTAGTAGTAGTGTTGTTGTTGTTGTTGTTGTACTTATAAAATAGATGACATTTCCTACCTCAAACCCACATATGCCAGGTCAAGTGTGCCCTGCCTTCCTTTAACCCTAGTACTTCAAAGGCAGAGATAAAGTGTCCTGGAGCAAGATGGTTAGATAAAGATGAAAAGGCAAGCTATGTCTTGAGTTGGGAGACCATCCCCCAGTGAATGTTGTGATGAGCCATTGAGAAAGGTCACAATGTCAAAGTTGGGGCTCCACATGTGCTCGCTCTCTCTCTCTCTCTCTCTCTCCTTCTCTCTCTCTCCTCCTCTCTCTCTCCTTCTCTCTCTCTCCTTCTCTCTCTCTCTCTCTCTCACACACACACACACACTCTCTCTCTCTCTCAGATACACACACACACACACATACACCCTCACAACATAGGAATATGGATACAAATGCACTTACCATATGTACATAGAAGAATAATTCTGAAAAAGAGGATGGATATATACATAACCTAAAAAATGAAAAGTAGACAAAATTTTGACACAAATTTTAGGAGAATTGATACTTAAAAGAAGGCCATGCCAAAAGCTTCTTTTGCTAGTGGCTTTATTTAATTACTTATGTTTTAGAGATATATGGGCTGAAACCCCAAATCTATTTAGCATGAGGAACTGGAAAGTAGAAATCAGGTTGACTAGGATGCTGGAAGGTGAAAAGCAACTTTTAGAAAATTTACCATTGGGAAGAGCCTCCAATATTTTTTAATACAAATCCTTACATTTCTGACAGATCCCTCAAGTCCACAGATTTGAACACAAAAAGGAATACAGAAGATTTTAATGGCTGCTCACTGCAATGGAAGTATAATTTAGAGTTTAAATAAATGCAATTTAAATGCTTGTTAAAATAAACAAAAGCGTTTGTTTAGAGGAAGTTAACAGAATCCATGTATAAATTATCGTTTACAATGCCCAAGATGCATAAGAATGTTACTAGACACAGACATGAATACAAAAACACAGAACCAAAGCAAAATACCCAAGATAGTAGAGGTAGCTCCTGTGTTAGAACTAGCAGACAAGGGCTTTAAGGCAGATAAACTCCTGTACCACATGCCATTTAGATCAAAGGTGGCTTACATATACCAGAGTTTCTGTATAGCCTAGGTACATGTGCAGTAGGCTTTTCATTCTAAATCTGTGTAAGTAGGCTTTAAGATGTTTACACAATGAGGAACTCTCACCTGAGGAGGACTTTTCACTCTGTCTCATTGTTAAGTAATGCTTGCCTGGGTTAGACTTACATTCATAGGTAGATTAAAATGTGCACACAGTGGATAAGCACAGTCCATTTTTTTTCCATGCTCGCTTCATATTACATCCAGATTGTTCTTAGTACATTTTCTCTTCACATAACATTGAAATGCAGACGGCAGAAAAGTACCTTGTTTAAATTCTTTACATAGCTACAGTATAGCTGAGAAGAAAGTCCCAGTAATTTTGTTCCTTAAGAAGAATTTTCCCAGACTACCCAAGATACAATTTACTAAACACATGATACTCAAGAAGAAGGAAGAGCAAAATGTGGACACGTCACCCCCTGGATCTTAATTCTTGTTTCGTGTGTAACTTTCTCAATTTCCCTCGTAAACACGTGGAGTTAGGTTTCCTACCTGGGTTGCTGACGCCGACGGTCCCTAGGTAGGGTGTTAGTCAGTGGTTTCATAGACACTATATCATATGCCAGCAAGATGGTGCTGAAAGGGCCCGGATATAGCGGTCTCGGGGGAAAATATACCAAAACCTGGCAAACATGGAGGTGGAAGCTCACGGTCAGCTTTTAGATGGAACACAGGGTTCCCAAGGAAGAAGGAGCTAGAGAAAGTACCCAAGGAGCTGAAGGGGTCTTCAACCCTATAGGTAGAAGAATAACCATGAACTAACTAGTACCCCCTGGGCTCGTGTCTCTAGCTACATATATAGAAGAGGATGGCCTAGTTGGCCATCAGTGGGAAGAGAGGCCCCTTGGTTATGCAGACTTTATATTCCCCAATACAGGGGAATGCTGGGGCCAGGGGGTGGGAGCGGGTGGGTAGGGTAACAGGGCCGGGAGGGGTGAGGATATAGGGAACTTTCTGGATAACACTTGAAATGTAAATGAAGAAAATATCTAATAAAAGTTGAAAAAAAAAAAAAAAGGAAGAATTTTCCATAGAAGTTTACAAGTAAGACTGCAGTTGCTCGACCTTGGCTTTCTCATTTGCTAGCCCTCTGACTTTTGTAGGCTAACTCATCTATGCCTCTTTAAATCATTGCTGTGAGAATTATGTGACCAATGCTTGACATTGGAAAACACTCTGTAACATTGTTATCACCATTCCTGCAGTCATCATCATCATTGTCATCTTCATCATCTTTGTTGTCGTCGTGTCGTGGTCATCATTATTGTCCCACCACCTATTTTTTTTTATTAGATATTTTCTTTATTTACATTTCAAATGTTATCCCCCTTCCTGGTTTCCCCTCCCAAAACCCCCTATCCCATCCCACCAACCCATCATGCTCATCAACCCACCCACTCCTGCTTCCTGGTCCTGGCCTTCCCGTACACTGGGGCATTGAGCCTTCACAGGACCAAGGGCCTCTCCTCCCATTGATGAGTGACAAGGCCATCCTCTGCTTCATATGAGGCTGGAGCCATGGGTCCCTCATGTGTACATTTTGGTTGGTAGTTTAGCTCCTGGGAGCTCTGAGGTTACTGGTTGGTTCATATTGTTGTTCCTCCTATGGGGCTGCAAACCCCTTCTGCTCCTTCGGTCCTTTCTCAAGCTCCTCCATTGGGGACCCTATGCTCAGTCCAATGGTTGGCTATTTTTATGTACACTTCTACTTTGCTTCTATTATTGCATCATGGTATAAATGGAGAACTCTACCCTAAAAGTCTGTTTTATCATGCATTTATGCAACAATAAGTTAAAGTATGTCATAAAGTCACTCTCTGTTCTGAATAAGGTGGTATTTACTCAAGTTTAAAAGTTTATGCATTCCTGAACTCTATCCACAGATGTGTACAGCCAGGATTTCTTCTAATAATGCTTCTAATCAGCCCATTTTACTACTAAGTTCTTATTTGAAGATGTAAGAGAACCTTCTTCACTTTATTCTAAAATATTCATCTTAAACCTTCTCTCCAGCCAGTCTCACCATGCCCTGTCAGGGTCAGCCTGGTCCATTCTCCTTTACCAGAGACCCTGCAAGCATTTGGATATGTTGGTGTCCTCCTGTAGCCTTCTGTAGCCAATTTCTCTACTGTCCTCAGTGGCTATTCATGGAATCTATTGGTACAACCATGGCCATTTCATTTGTTCATTAAGTATATTTGAAGAACTTCCATGTTTAGTACCAGGCAAAAACTATAAACATTTGATCTTCATCTTTAGTAAACACATCATCTAGTTCCAGAGACAGATAATATCACACAATCTAAGAGCAATTGTGATAGACTTTTCAATTTTACTAGATTTGGTCTTAACTTTCATTTAGAGCTTCTTCTTCTTCTTCTTCTTCCTCTTCCACCTCCTCCTCTTCCTCCTTCTCCTCTCTCTCTCTTTCTTTCTTTCTTTCTTTCTTTCTTTCTTTCTTTCTTTCTTTCTTTCTTTCTTTCTTCTTCTTCATCTTCGTCTTCTTCTCCTCCTCCTCTTCCTCTTCCCCTTCTTCTTCTTCTCCTCCTTCTTTTTCTTCTTCTTCTCCTTCTCCTCTTCCTCCTCCTCCTTCTTCTCCTTCCTCACCTAGGACAGGAACATGTGGCATGGGTGCAAATCTCTCCATATTTATAGCAGTCCAAGTTCATAAATATTCACTGAAGTTTTTGTTATTATTATTATACCTGTAGACTCAATTTCTCCTGCCTGAGATATAAAAAATTGCATAAAGATAAGTTACAGCTTGTTTTGAAGAAGAATTAATGTCACTTAGAATACTGCAAATAAGATTTTTCAGAACCGATGAGGTCCTTGTTACTGGCAATGTTCAAATATGATTTGGAAAACAGTGTTAATGCTACCAAATGGAATAATTGGCATGTGGTAGACACTCAATGCATATTTACAGAATGGAAGGAGGGAATGATGCAGAAAAGGAAATGTAGGAGAACCTGATAAATTCACTCAAAACTATTTTGTACACCTATTTTGTCCTTCGCTCTATTTTGATGAAACTGAGCCTCTGATATGTATGATTTACACCATAACGAGAAAGATGTGAATAAACATTTAATGATTCTGATTAAATGTACAAGCACACAGTCTGAGACTTTTAGTCATTCCTGAAACTGTGAATAGGTTAGTGCCAAACATATATGTGATACATTTTCCTGTCTGAGGATGCTTATGTTAAAGTACGGCTTATAAATTAGACACATTAAGAAGTTAGGTACTGGGCCTGGAGAGATGGTTACACTTTTCTTGCAAAAAACTTAGGTTTGTTTCCCAGCAATCCATGGTGTCTCACAATCACTTATAACTCCAAGTCCACGGGATCCAATCCCTCTGTTGACCTCTGTGGGCTCTTGAACATATGTAATACACATACGTATATACTCACAGACATGCACATGTACATAAAATAAAATTCTAACAATGTGTTAAAATATTAATTCTATCTGAGATTAACAGTTCAAATCTATAATCTCAACTGCTTTGGAAGCTGATCAGTAAAACATCATAAGCTCAAGGCCAGCCTCGGAAACTTCATAAAGACTAGTCTCAAAATAAGAAGTGGTTGGGTAGTTCAGTCTTAGAAATGTCTGGTATATACAAAGTCCTATGCTAAAAGCCCCCAAACCAAAATATATTCCTATTGAAACAGAATGATTATCCATAACAAAATATTGTTATCAAAGTTATGAAGATATAATGTTCTTTTCTTTCAAATGACCTTACTGGATGTTCTACTTTTAACTAAAGTTCTTTGTTTCAAGCTCTGTGTATTATACTCTCTGTTATATCCAAGATGCTTCTCATGAAATTCAGAGATCTTACTAAGTGAAGTAAGGTTTTCCTGAGCATCAGTACTGGCATATGATACCTGCTGTTTTATGGCTACAATGGCCGACAGCACATACAAAGTGAATTCTCTGGAGCAAGACATGGTCTTGAGTTCCAGATGATGCTGATTTATGCAATGTACATGCTACTCAATATGACATACAATTGAACATGTATAAATTATTTGTTTCTTAACAATTTTGTAGTATGATGATTCATTGGTGCTTAGAGTGCAAATAGGAAAATTGTGGCCAAAATTGGGATTGGGCAGAGCGTTATCTACTTAAATTCTAGAAAGGAAAAGCTAAAACATGCATAGTGGTCATACTAGTCCAGAATGTCAGGGATCAATTCTAACCTGCCAGGATGTGAGGCTGCTGCGGGTGATGCAATCAAAAGGCAGTGGTGTGACCAGAGAGCAGTTCTAGGCCCCTTCAAGGGAGTAGGAAAGGACTTTTTGAAACACTGAGAAAGAAGTGTGGATGGCTAGATGAGCAGGATAGCTAGAGAATAATCAGAGACACCCCATGCAGAGCCTGGAAGGCCATGGTGAGTCTTTGGTTCTCATTCCAGGAATATTGGGGAACATTGTAGGGCTTAAAATCAGGGCAGTACATGCTGGAATTTGCTTTATAAAATATTACTTTGACTCTTTTGTAGGAAGTCACCTGCAGAAAGGCTAGGGTCACAGATAGCTTTGAGGAAGGCAGCATCTAGCTAGGCCATAGGATCACAGAACAGGAGTTATGGGAAGGGAACACGAAGACAGATATAAAATGGGATATGAAGGGCAGTCGGTGGATTTGGAAGATTTATGAGATAAAGTGAATAAGAGCCTGAGATTATACACAGTCATGGGTATAGAGGGAAGGCTTCATTTTTGGTAATATGGGTGGGAGGGTGTTGTGTGAGTTCTTCTGGGAAAATATGAATAAGCATCTGTTCACCTCAGATAAGATACCCTGTGGACAGACCAAATAAATAGCTTAGTAAAACCATGAAATTATTGAGGTTGCTTTCCAGATGTATGGATGAATCAAAGGCAGCTGCATCCTAGAAAAGTCCATGGCAGTAAGAGAGAGAACTCACAAAAGCTGTATCTCTACAACTCCATGCACAGCTTGTAGGTAGCTTCACTGAAGGCAGCCTCCCTTACTTCTGGTGTTATTTCATTCTTTTATAGCATTTTGAGGAATGCTAGTTAGCCTTGTAAGTTTCAGGAATTTCTTGAGCCTTGTAAGTAATGTGTATTGCTTAGCCCATGAGCCTCCTTCCCCACTTCCAAGAAACACTTATATTCTTCAACTTAGAGGAAAGAACTTCACAGAGGTATCTAGTGGTGTTTCCAGCAGCAGGAAATAGTGGCGTGGCTACAGGTTTATAGAAGACTCTATATTCCTACTTGGGGGCATTTTGATTTTTAGATTTATTGATTTAAACTTCAGATATCATACATTGTGTTAGATGTCGTGTATATTTATTTCATTTAATTCTCATAAATATCTTACATGTTATAATAGTTTCAAAATCTAATAATAGAGAAATAAAGATACAAAACAAAAAACTTGAGAATATAAACTGACATTATACATCAGAACTCTATGTCTTTGCTATTCCAAGTGTATCTTTCTTACAGAACATTTAAAACTTGTAAATATGAAGACTTTTTTGTTAATAGTAAGGAACATCATTTCAAATAGAGTTGTAGTGTCCTTGAGTCCTTCTTCCTCAGTCTTTCTAGAGATGCATGGAGAGACTGACACTTGAAGCTTCATCAGTGTGAGCTTCATGCCGAAACAAGACAGTCCTGGTTGTTTGGCATTACCCTTTATACAACCACAGTAAAATCATTGTATGAATTTATCAACCAGTAAAGAGACTAGTGATAGCAGAGCTCCCGAATGTGTGGCTGATCAAACCATTTGGAACATTCAGTGAGAGCTGCTTTTCATTTTCTCTCTCAGATGTTACTCTGGTAAACTAAATGTAGCTGTCTCCTAGAGTAGTGGCACTCTGGGATGATGAGGTTGTAGGGACTCTGAGAAGACTGCATATTTGAGGTGCCACACACCTTTTGAGATGAGGGCAGAGATTCTGGCAAGAATGGCAGAATTGAAAATTGAAGTAAGTCAAGAACATGTCTTGCTAGTTGTGATTCTTCTCATCTGACATCATACTCCTGTTGCAGAGGTGCGATGCACTGGTCAGTTTTATGTAAAATTGTTGCAACCTGAAGTCATCGGGGAAGATGGAACCACAACTCCAAAAATGATTCCTGTTGAATGGGCATGTAGGAAAGTCTGTGGGGCATTTTATTGGTCAATGATTGATATAATTGTGGCAGATGCCACACCTGAGCAGGTGACCTTTCCATATATTAAAGCAGGTGAAACAAACTGTGAGAGCAAGTCAGTAAGCAGCATTCCTCTCTGGCTGCTGTTTTGGTTCCTGTCTTGAGATTCCTTGTTTGAGTTCCTGCTCTGACTAAAACCTGTGAAGTGAAAGGAGCCCTTTCCTCCCCCAAGCTGTTTTTTGGCCAGTGTTTTATCACAGCAGTAGACGTGAAAACTAGCATAGATAAGGGGCAGGACTATGTGGAATGTAGATGGTGATTAGCATCTTTAATATGGTAGCTACTATGGTGTTAATGCTTTGAGTATACAATTTACTAAACACATGAAACTCAAGAAGAAGGAAGATCAAAATGTGGACACGTCACCCCTTCCTAGAATTAAGAACAAAGCACACATTGAAAGAGTTACAGAGATCATGTGTGAAGCTGAATCCAAAGGATGGACCCAATGACAGTGGCTGCCAGGGATCCCCCACAATCAGCCACCAAACATAGACACTATAGCATATGCCAGCAAGATAGTGCTGAAAGGGCCAGGATATAGCTGTCTAGTGGGAGACTATACCAATGCCTGGCAAACATGGAGGTGGAAGCTCACAGTCAGCTATTAGATGGAACACAGGGTTCCCAAGGAAGGAGCTAGAGAATGTACCCAAGGAGCTGAAGGGGTCTTCAACCATATAGGTGGAAGAATAACATGAACTAACTAGTACCCCCTGAGCTCATGTCTCTAGCTGCATATATAGAAGAGGATGGCCTAGTTGGCCATCAGTGGGAAGAGAGGCCCCTTGGTCATGCAGACTTTATATGCCCCAATACAGGAGAATGCCAGGGCCAAGATTTGGGAGCGGATGGGTAGGGGAGCAGGGCTGGAAGGGGGGAGGATATAGGGAACTTGCTGGATAACACTTGAAATGTAAATGAAGAAAATATCTAATAAAAGTTGGAAAAAAATTATGAAAATATTTCAGCAGTGTTGGCATAATCCCATTTACCAGATAAGGAATCTGACCGTCAGGTTTTTAGTTCAGTATTGGCATAAATATGTAAATTCTATAGACTGATAGTATAGGAAAATTTCTAAGATATTTAAAGTTTGTATTAATTTTCTATAGTTGCCCAAGAAAATATGACCTTTTTGATTAGATATGGGGTGACTGGTTGGAGAGATGGCACAGTGGGTAAAAGCACTTCTTGAAAAGGCATGGAAACCTGTGTTCAAATCCCAGAACCCATGTAAAAAGTTAGACACCCCTGCCATCCAGCACTGGGTGGGGAAGGCAGAGAAGAGATGGTCATTTCTAGCCACCAGAATTGCCCCAGGTTCAGTGAGCAACCCTGTCTCAATAAAATAGAAAGTGAAAAATCAGGGTGCCTAATCTCCTACTCCTCTGGCCTCTGTACAGAGGCAGAGAGAGAGCGAGAGAGAGAGAGAGAGAGAGAGAGAGAGAGAGAGAGAGAGAGAGGTGGATTGGAATTGTAATATAGAAAAACATTAGAGAAAGTACCCAAGGAGCTGAAGGGGTCTTCAACCCTATAGGTGGAAGAATAACCATGAACTAACTAGTACCCCCTGGGCTCGTGTCTCTAGCTGCATATATAGAAGAGGATGGCCTAGTTGGCCATCAATGGGAAGAGAGGCCCCTTGGTTATGCAGACTTTATATGCCCCAATACAGGGGAACGCCGGGACCAAGGGGTGGGAGAGGGTGGGTAGGGGAGCAGGGCCGGGAGGGGGGAGGATATAGGGAACTTTCTGGATAACACTTGAAATGTAAATGAAGAAAATATCTAATAAAAGTTGAAAAAAAAAAAAGAAATGCAATCCACTGCTCTTTTAGGGGAAAATGGTTAAACATACGAGATTACACTGAAGCCGCATTGCTTTTCTCTGATTGATAACTGAATAAAAATAAATCTGGAGATAATATTAAAAAAAAAAAAGAAAAACATTGATAATTTTTTTCAAAATTTTATGTTTTAAAAAATACTGTGATCTTTTGATCCAGAATAGGTTGAAAATATGTTTCAATTCTCTCTTTCTTTGGGAGATTAAATAAGGCACACAATTTTCAGGTTCAACATCATTCTGTAAAACAAACATCTAAATATCCACCTTAGATAGACAGAAATATCTTGAAGGAGTACTTTGAAAAATATTAAAATCAAATTAAAAGAACAACAAGTACACAAAGTTGCATCTGGCAAAGAGCTCAGAGAATCAGGAACAATACTGATATGTGATTTTTTACCCACTTCAACAGCAGGTGCTTGCTGCTCCTGAGTAGAGAGAGCTCTTTTGTCACTGTAATTCAGAGAGCAGAAGAGAGAATGTAAGAGTGAAGCCTGACAGCTTATGAGATCTAATAACTTGGATAAGATGTAAGATCTCTCATTTTTTTTCTCATCTTTGAAACTTAGAAAATGAGGCATTTCTCACAGGCCTGTTCCAAATATTTCAGTTATAATATGTTTTAAATTTTTTATGGAGTACACAGTGGTATTTCAACACATGTATTTTACTTGATGAATGGTTGACTGAATCAAAAGCAGGATTTGGAGAAAAACTACCAATTCCTTTGGCCCATGTTTATTCCCACTAATATGTATCCAAGTTTCTTATTCAAGAAATTGCTCTGATTTTTCAGTTGCATGATTCCAGCAAAAAATCCAAACCAAACCCCAAACAACACAGGCAAAAATGAACTCTAATTGGTTTCTCTGTATCATGGACCAGAGAAGTCCAACTTAGTACCCTCTCTGCAGAGAGCTTCAAACCTTCCATAAGTCATCTCATTAGCACCCTGTGATATTGATGAAGGCTGGGTTTTGCTGATGATATTAAATGGGGTTAGAAACTTTAGTGTTTGCTGGAAAGAGGAATGGTGTACAGAATTAGAGGACCTTAAGACACTTTAAATGTAAGTCTTTACTGAGTTATTTTTTGGTTATCAGTTACCCAGCGGGTATACAGTATGGGGTCTTAGTCCCATCATCCATATGATGGGGTACCATCTGGCCTCATAGAAAAAGACACAGTCTCTAAGATTTAGTGGAAGTAATTCGTCAATGAATAAATTATTATAACCAACAATTGCAATTCAGATTAGAAGTGAAATGACCATGGGTTTTAAAAGTTTTATCAGCTCAGTGAGAATGTTTAAGAGAATTGATTTTTAAATAAATTCATTTTAGAAACCTGAAGATACATATGCCAAGTTAGTCTCCTCCTTCTCTACCTCTTCTTTCCCTCCTCTGCATCCTCTTCTTTCTCTTCCCTCTCTGCCCTGTCAGTCATTTTATAAAACCCCACTGACATTGCAACAAACTAGAAATCGCTAAGCTACTTTGCATTTTAAGCTAAATTCACAGTACACCCAAGGTCAGCTTAAATAGGTATTCCTTTTCTCATCTATCCTTACAACCAATATTTTTGCAAATATCTCAAGATACAACTCTGTAGATTTTCTGCTTCTCTCTTTAAGCCACATGGCCTGGAGCTACAGAGAGGCTCAGTGGTTAACAGTACTGCCTGTTCTTCTGGAGGGCCTGGGTCCATACCCAACACTCACATGGAGAAGATCTGAAACTCCAATTTCAGGGGTCTGATACCCTCTTCTGTCCTCTGTGAGTATGCATGTATGTGGTACAGTCATACAGGCAAAACTCTGATACATATAAAATAAAAATGAAACAAATAAAGCTTAAAACACACAGCTTTACATTGATCAGCCTTCAGAATCAGTTTTCAAAAAGATGGCTAGTGTTAATTGGGCACTTTATGTCAGACTTGTTGCTCAATGTGATTAAGTGATTTATTTGTTGGAATGAAATTGTAAGCGAAGCATTGCAATGGTCTTTAATACATACCATCTGAGAAAAGTTGTGTTCAATACCCTGTGCCTCAAATGTGGTAGAAGACTATATGTAGAAATGTTCCATTCAGTGTGTTTCAGAGTTCAGACAATTAATGACCCATGAACAAATGCTTCTTTTTAGCTCTGAATGACTAAAATAAAGTTAAAATGAGAATATTACTTTATAGTATGTGAAAACTTTACAAAATTGCAATCCCAGTGTCCAGCACTGCAGTGAATTTGAAACACAGCCATACTTGTTTGTTTACATATTGATTAGCGCTGAATCCCAGATCTGATGACAAGTCAGTGTAGCTGGGACCAAAATCAACAGGCCCACAAAAAAATGAAAATATTTATTATCTGTCCCAGGAGAGAAATGTTTGATGAATCCCAAATCTCACACACACACACACACACACACACACACACACACACACACACATATATATATATATATATATATATATATATATATATATATATATACATATTTTTCTTCAATTATATTTCAAATGCTATCCCCTTTCTTAGTTTCTTCTCAGAAAGTCCCCTATCCCCTCCCCCTCCCCCTGCTCCCCAACCCACCCACTCCTGCTTTCTTAACTCATGTCTCTCACTGTGCTCCAGTGTTTTTTAGCCTGTTTCTTAGCCACAGACCTTCAGGTTCTTTTGTCTTAACATTCAGGAGCTTGTGAGAATGTTCGTCATGTTTCTATTATTGAACGCCTTGTATCCTGATGATGACTATGCCTAATGGTATTTGAATTTTGAAAGTTTGGCTGTAAGCAACAGGATACTCAACTCATACTGAAATTTTCAAGTTGAGAATCTATTAACTAGGATAAGAAGGCCAGAGGAATTTCTTATAGATGGAGACTTGTTTAGGACACAAGGAGATGATCAGAAACTACCCCTTGCCCTGTCCTTTAATCTTTGCCCAGTTGCCTGACATATTCCCACTTCTCACAATACCTGCTGGTTCATCTCATTTGGTCTAAAAATGGAAGAGAAGAGAAACCATCTGACTCTTCCAAAGAAAGAAAGGATGTCCAGCACAATGATTCCAGTGTCTT